>VOPJ01005339.1:0-54220 GCA_014673585.1 Semibalanus balanoides | reverse complement strand
TGAGTGTCGGCTTCTTTGACGACATCATCATCCCACCGTCGGCGCTGCAGCAGCCCGCGCGGTTTGATGAGGCTGAACAAGTCTGGGTCTGGGAGTATGAGGACGGAAAACACAGCCTCTTTATGGACCCCGGTCAGTACCGGCGGACTCGTCTGGGCGTGACGCGGGTGTTCACTGGGGCCGTTCTTATAAAAAAATCGAGCCAAGACCCTATTTTGATCAAATGCTGAGCCATTTTCTACTATAAGCAAGTCGTTATTATCAACACAATTAGTTGAAAACGACAGCATGCTTAGTATTATTGAGTTTCTTGGTTTTATTTTCGAGACATCGAACAGTAGCTCGCAGACCAGAGCCTGTTATGTTTTATAAGAACGGCTTCTGGTGTCACTGAATGGCTTGTGGAAAGCTGGCTCGATTCAAACGGTGTTCGTGGTTTTATGCGAATATGTTAAATTGCTTCATTTATATGGCTGAAGGAAGATGATAAGGAATCGTAGTATGTGTTACAACTATGTTGTCAAATTATTTAAATCGAAATGATTGGGCGCCATCTAAACTTGTCATAACAATTACCGTATCTTGTTCCATTCGTGTCAATTTGTATTTGTGTTCGGCTAGGGTAGCTCATTCACCTGGGCTGTGTACATTGTACACTGCGCATTGTCATCTTTGACGTGGGATCCGACGCGTGTAGATTCTGACCGGATTTCTGACGTCAACGGGGCTCAGTAACCAACGTAGTAGTAATTCTGCACGCACGCTCTTTGACGTCCTTACCTATGGCCTGGGACAGTGACCTGGGACCTGGAACAGTGACCTGTGGCCTGGGACAGTGACCTGTGGCCTGGGATAGTGACCTGTGACCTGGGACAGTGACCTGGGACCTGGAACAGTGACATGTGGCCTGGGACAGTGACCTGTGACCTGGGACAGTGACCTGTGACCTGGGACAGTGACCTGTGACCTGGGACAGTGAGTGACCTGGGACCTGGGACGGCATGTTGTCAGCGAGAGAAACCGGATGGTGATGATGCTCCTGTTGTTACTGCAAACGTTGTCCCTCGCCTATGAGTCTCTGAGGCGTCGCAGCTACGAGTTACGACCCGGAGCGACACGTCACACATACCAGAACTATTTTAACCCTTTCCAAAGACCCAGGGGCGTCGCCACAAAATTTTGAGTGCGTGTGTGTGGGGGGGGGGACAGCTAGGTGTTTTGGGGCCAGTCAGGTGTTTTGGCCCCTCACTCCTATAGGGTTAATGCTAAAATCCTGTTAATCTGGGGAGGCGCGATCGGAGCGAGCCTTGGGGCCCGGTGGTGACTGACGACCCTGAAAAGACTCGACTGCTGACATGTGATCTATGACCTGCGGTTTTTATCTGTGACCTCTGAACCTGACCTGACTTGATCCTTGACCTCTGACCCCTGACCTTTGACCTAGCGGCCTCTTGCATCCGACCCCTGACCCTCACCCTGACAGTCGTTAATTTCACACGATACAGTTGCGTCAGCTACCTCTACCCCTACCCCTGACATCTGACATCTGACCTCTACCTCTGACTTCTCAACCTCTACTTCTCCACCTCTGACCCCTGACCTCGAACTCCCTGACCTCTGGCACCGACTGACCTCTACCGCTGGCCCCTACCTCTGACCCCTACATCTGACCTCTGACCTCTGACCGCTTACCGCTTGACCCTGACATCTGACATCTACCCCTGACCTCTACCTCTACCTCGACCTCTGACCTCTGACCTCTGACCTCTGAGCCCTGACCCCTGACCCCTGACATCTGACCCCTGACCCTGACCCCCTGACCCCATCACCCCTGACCCCTGACCTCTACCCTACCCCTACCCCTGACCCCTGACCCCTGACATCTCCCTGACCTCTGACCTCGCCCTTCACCAGGTAGAGTAGTTCCGTGCGGCCGAGACCTTCCACTGACACTACCCCATGCCCCCCCCAAGCTGACACACCGGCTGACCCGCCATCCCCGCGGACCCGCGCAGACGCAGCAGCGCAAAAACTCCCTATTCATCACGTGAGGAGCCGCATTCCCGCCGGAATACAGACACGCTTTACACAAAGGAAGAATCACATATGTCACGGTTTTTCGGACGATTGACGTCGCTGTTCTTCCTTTGCACGGCATTGTTTACGCTAGGAACTGAACAATGCTGACGTGTTCGTTCTGTGCTATAGTTGGCTGCAGTGGAGTATTGGTATCTACACGTATATACATACAGTAACTTTTCACTGATCTAATATGGCCATGTCATCCGTAGCCTTGTTACAAAATGTGACAGTTGTAGTTTCTCTACGATCTATGATCTCGCTTTGGCTTCTGGGACTTCACTGCGACCTCTATGACCTGAGACTGTGATCTATATGACCTTACTGTGACCTCTATCACCTTACTGTGACCTCTATGATCTGACTGTAACCTCACTCTGACCTTTGTTTGGTCCGTTTTGCCGCAGCTACGATCAACGAGCCGGCTGGTCGCACTCCTGTGGGCCAAACCTCAGCTGACCTGACCTCCAGCACTGAATACCTCAGCTGACCTATCGTGACTTCAGCTGACCTTGCCTACCTCAGCACCTGTCGTGACCTCGGCCTGACCTGCCGTACCTCAGCTTAAATCCTTGTCGTGACCTCAGCTGGACCTGCCTGACCTCGTTGACCTGCCGTACCTCAGCGACCTGTCGTGACCTCAGCTTACCTCCCGTGACCTCCATCTGACTGCCGTGACCTCTGCTGTCACGTGACTGCGACACCTATCAACCGCATCGCCAGGTTCAGCATTTACCCGATGCTCGCAGCTGCTGACAGTCAACAGGGAGTCCACCCCCTGCCTAAGCGATACTGGAGTCACCCTATATCACGTAGTTAAGCGCCAAGGACCCCAGGGGAACGTACTGGTGTCTGCGAACGACCGTGCCGCTACCATATCAAGTGGCATGCTCTCATTACCCTACCTCCTACCTACCCTAACCTGCCTACCGCGTCACTACCGTACCTACCCGTACCTACCGTGCCGTACCTCGCCTCGTCCCTGCTTCCCCTACCCGTCCCGTGACCCTGATACCACAGTACCGTGCCTTGCCTTGCCGTGCCGTACCGTACCGTGCCGTGCCGTGCCGTTCCGTGCCATTACCGTTGCCCGACCTTCCTGCCCTGCCGCTACCGTACCGCCGGTCACCGCGCATTAGGCCGAGTCGCGTGGCACAGCTCGGCGTATGGTGTCACGTGCCGAGCAGCTGCGGTGGACACCGTTGGACCAACACAGAGTGCCTGTCTGTGCGATCATTGACGCTCAGTTGGTGTGGTGAGAGCTTCAGCTGGTGCGTGGTACTCGGCGCGGCGCGCTGGCGGCCGTCCGGCTCCTGTACGGGTGTTTAAGTACACACGGCTTCGGTGCCTGTGTTGATTGAACGCTGGCGGCCGTCCGGCTCCTGAACGGGTGTTTAAAGTACACACGGCTTCGGTGTCTGTGTTCGATTGAACGCTGTCACCGTCTGGGATAACGAAATAGATCGCGATGCGCGTTCTATTTTGAAGCGTTTTTGGGGTGCTAAGCGGCGCTTCAGCACCGGAGAGTTAGAGTTGAAGAGTTGTTATGGGTTTTATATCTGTCTCAGAGAAGAAGGGGATTGTGTGTGCGGATGTGTTGTGATGTTGTCGGCTTCTTTGCCAGCTGATCCGCTCGACTGGGGAAGAACTTTGTGGACGTTCTTTTACTCGGGAAACGGTGACAACCGCATGAAAGTGTCATTTTTGAATATTAAGTGAAGTTATTCGGCCGTTTTTTCAACGAATGAGGTGATGTATCGTCCATTTGAATTGATTATTATTTGCAGATCACTGATCAAGGCCTCGCTCAGATGCAGCAATGGGTGCAGCTTATAGCTTATTGTAGCTGCGCCGCCCTCTAACCCAAATCATCAGATGTAACACATGATATCTCGATAAAGTAATGCTTGAAAACGGACTTGTCTGAGCGCATTTTATGTTGGCAAATCGACAAAGCACGACATAGTGAAGTGTTAGGTCTTTGCTGTTTGTCACCCAGACACCCTGCGCCAATGCACATGGATTGTGTCAGAGGAAGGAGCGATTTTACCATCGCAGGTCTTAAATCGGGCTGACGGGATGATTGGTGATGACTCAACTGTTGTCAAAGCAGATGACACTGTTACTGAGGGTACAGCATGAGGGACCCGAGGAGCCTCTTACTTTAGAGTACGTCCTCATCCCCCCCCCCCTTCTCGCGCCTCTGATCTCTGCGAATTCAGGGACGCTGAAGACAGCAGAAGCTGGATAAAATATCGTCACTTTATTTGAAGGCACTACCAGTCCAGCTTTGGTTGAGACACATGTTCATGTTCTACTATGGACATGTGTTCATGTTCTACTACGCTAACACACGAGCTCAGTAACGCAAGTCAACCAACGGCTCGCCACGCGAACACGACCCTTTGCTGAGCTGCTGATAAGGTCGCGTTTACCGGTCACAGGCACTGCGTGAAAGACCGTACAGTTTGTGCCATTGCGGGCGCGATAGTCTGATACGGCACATGTTCACCAACTAGACGCATACAGTGGAATAATTTATACAAATGAAGGCATGCTCTCAAACAGACAAAAAATAAAACATGCTTGGCTCGAACATGCTTGGCTTGACATGGGATCTCGAGTAACAAAATTATATAGATTGTTGTATCATATAACAGCAGATGTACTTCTACCAACACTACAAAATGCCGCGGTCCGTAATATATATATACACCAATACAAAACAACTTCAATTGATCAACCATAGTATACGTCTTAAACGGTAGATACAAAATGATCGTCGGCGTTGCACGGTCGAGAACTCTCCGCAGGGCGCCGTCGAGAGTTCAACTCAGACATCGCGTTCCGAAGCGGCGAGCGACGCCGACTCGAACACAGCCAAACACTGGATCTCCAGCTGTGAAACTCACCACAAACTCCGCCGCGACGGTGAACTCACACACTCACTCCGTCAAGACTCAGTCGACTCATCGCTTGTCGCGCATTCGACACTGGGTCACTCAATGGCACAGGTCTCTGTCGGAAGCAATTCTCAATATTATAGCGACAACCTCCGCACTCAGTTACTCTGGATGATAGCGACAACTGCCGCGCTCCAACCACAGGTGTCTCTCATTTGTGCTCATCTGATATCCGTACAGAATCTCCTCAGCATCCAGCGGTAATACTCGTGCCCAAGGCCATGTAATAACCTCGAGCCTGCCCGCGATTTCTGGCAGAAAAGGCAGGCGAACCGATGCACCAGCTCACTGTACGCTGTGGGGCAGGATGCATACAGTCATTCTGACCTCCACGTCACAGGAGCACCGAACGACGTACTCATCTCGTCACAAACACACAACAGCGCTGGCATCCGTTGGCTTGTTGAGGCGAACACCTGGTGGTGAGGATTGGTACTACAGGTGGCGCTACAGGCTCCGTGGCGACGGGTCACCGCAGGTAGCGCCTCTGGTGTCCACTGTCGGAACTACTGCCAGCATCCCGACTTAGCGGACGATTCGTGGAAGACTGGTTTGCGGTCCTCCCACACGCAGATCTGAAACGAGACCAGGAACGCTATTAGTGACGTCACCACTGGAAAACTCCACCGCTAAGACGTCATCGAGTGAAGGCCGAAGGGCTCGGAATGGCTTACAAAGGATGAGGCACGCATAAGCTGAGCTGATAGGCAGTGTGTTGTGCGGCGGTGTTGCAATGAGTATGATCCGGGACGAGTGGAAATGGCATTCCGAAGGAAGTTCTCTCGATAGGCCCTTTATGGGCCACCTATACCTAAATGCCATACATAGGTACCCTGGTTTAGAGCAAACACACGAGGGACTGCATCACTGGACGGGCTACCGAACCAGAAACAGATGCCACCTTGGACTAACTAAACCTCTCGCTCGTCTTTAACGTACGAAAGTTGTATCTGATGAGGCAAGCAAACGAGACAAGCATCAGCCACTTCCTGACCCTATTTCCATATTTCTTCATGTCACTGCCACTGGGCGAACTTTCCTACCGCGCCCACACACCTAAACACCAGCTATCCGTTGTGGTCTCATTCTAGTTAGCAGCCCGGAGCAGACACCGCTCGGGTATGACCCGGGAGTAAGAACCTCGCCAGACACGTGACCGACCATTGCCCCCATTTAAGTGACCCGAGTTGTACGACCCCGGCCGCCTGGCCTGTATCATAAACACCACTCCGTCAGCATGAGTTACGACTCGGGTGGTGACAAGCTGCGTCAGCATCCACGCACAGATGGACCTGTTGCTGAGTTATGTTCATCTGGTGCTCAGAGCTCTGTGTTTGCCCATCCACTCAGCGGCGACCAGTGATGTGTATTTGGTTAGGCCGGTCTCTAACCGCGCTCATAATGAGGCATGTGTCTGGATAACCGGCCACCCTCCTGCACATCGGCTTGGAATAATAAACCAGAGGTAGAGTCGGCCGGCGGGTCGGGTTACGCCGACACGCTACGTCACATTCGAGGAAGATGAGGAGCTATCGAGATCAGAGAACGTGCCGCAGTGGATAGGGCTCCTCGGCGTTGTGCAGTCCACTATGAGTAGGTCAGTGTACTAGGATTGGGAAATTGGAGTGGAAAATTACACCCTATCGATACTATTTGTCCACTCTTTTTCCTGAGTTTTACTGTGAATTTTCCACTCCTTGCACTGGATAAATGGAGCCCTGTTACTGATATATGGATGCAATGATATGGACAGCCCGTGGAGGGAAAAACAGGTACAAATTGGCATAGTTAATAACTTATTCTGGTGAGCGGTATATCGGTTATTGATAAAGCATAGAACCTATATTTTTGTTGTTTATTTTTCCACTCTCTATGCTGATTTTCAGCCATAACTTTCCACTCCGCACCCCAGCTCCAAACCAATCCTAGGACCCTGGTGTAGGTACACGGTGATGAAGCACCGCAGACCCCGGGGAGCACGCCGGGGCTGTCGGTGAGAAGGAGGGCACAAGATAGCAATGGTCCGGATATGGCGGACTGTTCGGGTATGGCGGTCATCTGAAACGTTTCATTGCAAAAATGGAGTCTGCTAAGGAGACTTCCATCATATCAGTGGTCTGTGGTATTGAGATGAATGGCAAATGTTTTATCAATAGCTGGCTGGGACGTTCGGAAACTAGTTATTTCCACCACGAGGGTCGCCTCACAATTTTGAAAGGATAAGCCAGGTGGTTGCCTCCTCCACTCACATAGGGTTATGTTACAAACATGCTAATTTTGAGAAGCGATCCAGCGGGGCGCTAACCCATCTGAGACTGACGGCTCCGATGACTTTGGACAACCAACACAAAATGAGAACCCTTCTTCATAGCGTAAATTCAAACGAACCTAACCCGTCTGCGATCCATTTTGCCGTATCTTCCGCTTTGCTCGTGGCATTCGCGGTACCCCAGCAGCCCTGGCTGGCGGCGCTCCTAGCGGTCGAGACTGAGGTGCCCCCCCCCCTCCCCCAGCTCAGTTGTTTGTTTATTGGAGTTTTCGAGCGCGCCGACTACTAAGGTCAATTTGCGCCCACCCCAGCTCAGTTGGAAAGCGGCAACATCTGAGACTAGTATCCAGAACCAGAACTAGTATCCGTACATCTAGACAAACTAGTATATCGGACATGATTCGCAGACTTAGCGACAACCGACGTCCAGGGTGCAGAATGATCAGGGGAAATAAACAAATTGGCGAACCAGACATGAGTGAAGCGGCAGTAAAAGATAACATCGTTACACGCGAAATGGCCTTAGTTCCTGCAATGTTTTAGCAGACGTCTCCACCAAAGAATAATGCATTAGACAGGGATTTAAGCTCACCTGAATCAGGGTTCAAATAAGAGTTAAGACATAGACCAATATCATATAGCATGGCGCTCAAGTATTGAGAGGCACACAGAACTAACCCTTTAATTTATTGACCAATTTTACACCAAAACAGATCCGGGTGAATACGCCTTCCAAGTCGTGACGTCATTTGACATAATCAGCTGACGGACGGGCGTACTCAGCTGACTGCGTAATGTTAAAGGCCATAGACATAACACATAAGACGTTCTTCCCGTTAAATGAAGTTGAACTTAGCATTGAAAGGCCACGGAATGGATCAGACTACTTTTTATCATTGTTTTGAGAGGTTTTAAAGCTAGTTTAAAGCAAGCGCTGCTTCGTAATTCGTGTTAGAGTGATACTCATACGTCATAATTTCCAGAACTTTCCTGGAAGCATAAAGTATAGATCATATTTCCTTTGTTGTATTTAATTGAGTTAAATTAAAATGAAAAAGCATTAGAAAAACAACTATAATATGAAGAAATCAACAGTGATACGTGATATGACGACATTTAAAGACGCAGTAACAGCTGCAAATTCAAACAATATGTGAGGAAATGTTTTGTCACAAGTGCGCCAGGAACGTAACGTGTTTTTTCTTAGCTTAAATTCTCTTAATTCTTGCATGAAGTGTACCTTTTTTATTTTTCAGAAAATAAAACAAATATCCTTCTTTCACGTGATGTATCGTCACACTTGATGCTTAAGTTCTCTATAGCCGTTTTTCCGGTTGATTGAGGGAACCATACTCTTAACTGGCCTCGTATGGCTTAACCCATTACGTCTTCAGATGTGTGTCCGTAACCCAGCCTTTAATTATTAACGTCCACATCTTGGGTTGCCGTTATACGGAAGGTGAAAAAGTAAAAGGTAAAAACCAACGAATAAAAGGCCGGTATGGAGCAGGTAGTAAGGTACTAATTGGTTCCAAAATAAGCGTCCCTGCTGGGTTGACCCGGCAACGGCAGTTTAAGAGAGCATAACGCTGTCTGGAATTATGAAAAATGATTGAGATGAGAGCCACTCATCTGGGACCACTCAATCTGCCATCAAATTCCGCATACATTTTTTTTCCCAAGGCCGGTATATTCCCCTTTAGAACTGCTGTGACGGCCCACCCGGGCAGGGACGCTTTTATGAATTTGGAACCAAATAGTAACGCCACTTCCTGCCTGTCCAACGGTACATCACCAGGATCCAGTGGTTTCCCAGGCATACGCCCGTGCGTTTGGTCGGTCGCCACGGCGGTGCTGCTACTTCCCTGGCCGGTCTCCGGCCCCTGGTGTCGCGCATTAGTCGGAGTTGTTCCATTGGCCGCCCCTGATGTCACTGCGGCGGCGTTGGTCGCTAGTCTGCGAGCCTTGTCCGTGTGGTGGGAGCGCTCAGCAGGGTTATGAGCTAAAGAGAAAAGACGCCCGATAACATCAATTACGGCACCTGGTGGGAATGGCTTGTGAGGGTTCTGCGGTTTGTGAGGGCTGTCAGTGTTCAAACACTGATTAGTCTGAGCTGCAGTGGTACATTATTAGTGATTACTATCCAATTAAAATGGTACAATCGTAAAATACAATGGACGACGGTGCACATTGCGATTGTGGTTAGCGATGCTCTTTCGGTTAGCCAGGTTACCTTACCTTACCCCTCCAACCTTAAATTCCCCTCCCATACCATGCAGCTTCTTCTTCGAAATTATCCCGCCTCGTATGTAGACCTGGGGCTAAAGGTCGCACGGGACGTGTCGGATCTCCCAGGGTGACCTAAGTTCAGCTCTCGCGACCCTCGGCCCGTCCCGGTAGCATTTGTCAGTTCTCTCACGGTTCTGGGCACACCGAAACAGGTCAGAGGCGCTGGGATTGATCCGGTTATGCGGCATGCGCAGAGATGCTAGTATAATAGCATATAACTACCATAGCAGTAGCTTCCTCATCCATGGCAGTAGGTAGTAGGTACTAGAGTAGGTACCTGTGTAAATACAGGGGCGCCGACAGAGGGTGCAGACTGCAGGGGGTAGATGGTGGCGTGAGGGTGGGGGTGGGGGTGGAGGTGGCGTGGGGGGGGGGGCATGGACGACGTGACAGTGGATGGGGCTGTTGAACGTTGCCATGTTTTTTGAGGGTATGGTCTATGATACTTTTTACCTTGACAATGTTTTCTTTCACACAGACCAGACACTCTGCTTGCAATGATACCTGTTGGTTGTTTTATGTTAATGGGAATAGTTCAAACTTGAAAAAAAAACGAGAAAAAGTTCAGAAAATGAATGAAGAGAAGCAAGAAAATTAAGTTATCATATTACCTAGTAAGTCAAAGAACCTATATTTACGCGAAAAAGCAAATTAAAATGTCAATTATTTGGTGATAACTCATATTTTTTTCCTCAAAGGTATGCGAATCAGCTGGCCTGAGGAAGCACGCCAACGTCCCATGATTTAGTAAGGGATCGTGTCGTATACATGGTGGTACTTGCCCAAGTAACTTGTTGAAAGATGCCGGAAATACAACCTTTGAAACATCACAGTAACTTGCTTAAGTAAGGTTTTCGTCAACTATTAGCTTTAACTATGATGAAAGTGTAAAGTGTCCCGCCCATCGTCGCTCACTGTCCCGTGCTCTGGGGCGGCTGTCTGGGGATTACGTGTCACAAGGTCATGCCGGGCGGCTTGCGCGCGGGCCGGCCAAATCCAAACAGCGGCCACGCGCGTACTGGTGCGAGATGGGTTTCGGTTGAGTGGGGAAGGGACAGATTCAACCCAATTTGTACGGCGAGCCTGGAACGTTCAAAGGCCAGGGCTGAACGCTACGCATACGCTACAGAACGTTGTTTGAAAAATGTTTTATTAGAAGATTTAAAACATCAAAATCACTATGCAATAGCCATTACCGACAAAGTTCATTCTTGCAATTAAAAGAATGAGGTACTGAAATCAGTAATGGTTTTGTCCAGCACTTACACTTTCCCCAAGTCTTACGTCATCTGTTTGCGTCTAATCATACGTCAGCTCAGCCAAAATTCAGCCAATTCAGCGATTGGAGTTACCGGGTATACCCGGTCCGCCGACTTTTAAAGGACTGAATATTACTAATTAAAGAGGTTTCTTGGAAAATGTAAAGCGTCACAAAAAAGTCATTTTCGAGCACTGCGCCACAACTTGGCTATCTAAACTACAAACCTAATGTTAAAGGTTGAACTATTCACTTTAAACGGAATGTTGACTGCTCAAATACTTCAATCAAGTTCGACAGCACTCCAACATGTTCGACAACATTTCAACACCTCCTGTTTCGGTAAGGTCACACGCCTGACACCTCCCCAGTTTTACTGACAATCGCGGCATACCAAGAGCGTCTTCCAAAAACACAAGTGCCGCACCACTTATATAGTTGTCGTGTGAAGTGGTGTGCTCAGCTCAGCTCAGCTATAGTGGGCGAAAAAACACTCCGGTCGTCTGTGAAAGTAAACATCGGCACACCAAACAAGGCCGTCTGAAATCCCGGGCAAGGAGCCAAAACATGTGCTGTCGTCTGTCGGGCCGCCGCTACCACGGGAGAGAGAGGAGGTGACAATTGTAAACAATAGGCGCTACTGTGCACTGTCTCGCGATTTCGGAAGCATCAACTTACCGTGTCGTTAAACAGGTTCGTTGACTCGGCTTTGAACGTTGATAACGCCGTAAGTCACGACGGGTTTAATTGAAATGATTGAGTGATTAAATTTATTGTAATAAACAGGGAATTTACTAAACTCTGAACAACTATATAGGCTTTGCTTGGAATTTGCCTATGTTTGGCAAATTCCATTGTGATTATTTCCTTGGAATTTTTTGACATTTTTCGGACTTTTTTTGGGTCCAAATAATTTTGCTCTTTTCTTTTCCTGGACTTATTTTCTTTAATGTTATTGCTATATTTTCTCTTTGATGTTACGCGACACATTGTAGTTTAAAACTATAATAACTGTTTTCTAACAAGGAATTAACATATATCTGACTATCATAAATTTTACTTTATTGGTGCCAGCAATTTGTACAAAAATATCAACATTTTTTCCTGGCACCAAAAAATTCCTCCTCCAACTAATGGATTTTTAACTATCCGGGACAGGCCATTCTGATAAAAAAGTCGAGCCACCGGCTCGATTTTTTTCCCTCAAAGAATGACCTAGGACTGGAAATTTGGCTATGTTTGAGCATAAAAGTAGGATACCTACTTTCTTTGGCCTTTGCTGCTGCAAAATCTTGAGGCTCTTAAGCTATTTCGAACGCTAGACCATCGTCCTGCGCGGGAGTTCTGAGCACAGTCTTATAAAAAATATATCGAGCCAGCGGCTCGAATTTTTTATAAAGCACGGCCTCAGATCCATGAAACTAAAAACTCAACGCTTGGGTGTCTGCTCTCCAATAATTGACGGTAGGTTACCTCGCGAGCCGACTTAACTAATTTTTGACGCATGCATTGCACATGTCATATCACCCATTTATAGCACCATACTTTTGATAGCAGTTATCGAATGATAGCTCTTCTCAACATGAAACATTCCCCCATAACACCAACTTTTCTCAGCATGTCCGAAACTGGCAACGCATATTCCCAAATCCGAAGAAACAATACCGTGCAAAGGAAAAACTACGTATGTCGATTGCCTGAAATCGTGACATACGCAGTTGACAATCGTGACTATGCACGGCAGAACAAATCTAACGCAGCTCAACGCGGCTCACTTCAAACTCCGAAAACGCCCACTCCATCCTCTGAAAACCGACAGACCCCAGAAAACCAGAAGAAAAAACGTCCGACCCCGAATCCCTTCATGTAGCCAAGCTGTCAGGCCACTGCTCGGAGCCCATCCGTCACTCGCAGCCCTCCCGCTGTTTATAAACAGACCACCTCGGTATCACAGGCGGCACGGACCACGCACACCACACACCCCCGTCTGAGGCACGGCGCGGCGGTAACACTGTTCCAGAATGTTCTCAACGCACCGAATGTTCTCACGTAATGTTCTCAGGGCGAAATAATGTGTGACGGTACAATAAATCCGGACTGATGGCGTCTAACGCAGTAAGTTTTTTTATTGCAAAGGCATGCAGAGGAAACGTGAAGGGAAAGATGCTAAACGCGTGTTCATTGTTCAAAACTCAGATTGAGGTAAGAATAGAAAAGGAAATAAATTTTGAATGACGGCAGGTGAATAACGGACATTTTAATTTCATTCTCGAGACTCATCTATTGCATAGCTTCAAATGACCATTCATTGCATTTGTGCTAGAGCCTGACTGTTGAACGCGGAATCACCACACCATGAAGGATATTACAACAGCCCAAATAAGCATTGATCTTCAGTTCAGAATAGAGGTGGTCAAAGTTGACATTTTTGGGATCTTGTAAAATCAGTTCGTCGTGGGATCTTGTTAAGCATATATCACTTTTTGTGGTGCTAAATGTAAGAAGGATGATTTGGTCGTGGGCAGGGACTATCATGGGCTGGGTGCACCCATGGGTGCCCACTCAATTCTTCCAAATGTTGGGTTGGGTTAATAGCATTTTTGTCGTTTTTCATGGGTATGGGTGGACATAGGTATGGCAAAATTTTGGAAATAATGTGCTTAGAGTTTTTTTTTAACTTGAACAGATGTTTAACAAAAGAGTAATTGGTTTTTTATTCCGTTACTTATTATGAAAAAGTCAACAATGCTTAAGAGTTAATGGATGCGAAATTTGTGAAATAATTGTCTGCCTTATATGAATGGGACCGCAATGGGGATGAGGTACAATTATGAAGTAGGGAAATGGGTCTGGTCTGGGGTATGGGCTTGGTGTTCATAGGGGTTTCGGACTGGGTTGAGGCTATGTGGGGTTTGGGCACCATTGAGAATATATGATGTCTGCTTGGTTACGTGGGATCATGTGAATCTTGGTGATCTTGAAATTATTTGATCACGGGTCGAAAATAATATGGGTTTGGATCTGGAGAAGTACAAATCGTTGATGCTGGATCTGGAATAGTTTAGCCAGGTGAAATCTAATGTGGAATCTTGGATTTTTTATGTTGTGTTTTGTGTTGCTTTAATAGAGCATGTTGGCTTGGATCATAAGAGAGAAGAAGTACTAGAAGGATCACCACGTTTTAGACACACATGATGAGACTGAGACTCTGACGGGGTTCTATTGTGTGAGCAGTCTTCACTCAGTTGTGTCCAATGGGATGATCGCATTAGTCTCGTTAATCAAATGTTTCTCTTCAGGTACACCGACCCGATCCACACCGAGACTGTGACCTTTGAACTGGGCAAGAGCGACAGAAGGCGATTAGTGAAATCATTTCATACTGGAGCTTTCCGATGGGGAGGTTAGATGATAATTAGAGCTCGGCATCAAGACACGCATTTGCAAACCGCAGAATCTTTGGAGGACTTAAAGGGAGATGTGCCTACTCGATTTGGTCATGTGGAGTATGTTGACACTAGTTGTAGATATTAATTTCTGAAATTTTAGCCATGATACATATATTTCCAAATACCTTTAAGTTGCTGAGATTTCAAGTCGCAATCAATACTAGAGATGATATAAAAATTAACTAAATAGAATGCAAGGAGTAATCTCCGCAATAGACAGACTCATGCATATATATATAACGACTAAAGACAAATATATAATAGTAATAAAGAAAGCAATATCAGAGCAAATGGGCATTATAGGTAACTTGCTACTCTGTTATAGTGAGATGTTTTGAGTTTGAAACAAAAAATGCAAAACGAATTATGTTAAAAATTCAACTAAAGGGCTCAGATAGAATTTTATCGTAAAATCATCAAAGCATAGTTCTTACGTAATAAAAATATATTTGACATTTCAAAAGAGTAGGCACACTCCCTTTAACCGACTCGCCCCTTTTCGGGCGCGCCCGGATTTCTTATTCTTAACCACGCCAACATATATTAGGAGAGAAAGAGACAGTTTTAGAAATTAGACGAACGATATTAAAGGAGAACACAATAGCAAAGACGATAGAGACAAAGAAAAAATACAAGAATGAATAGAATAGAGGATTAAAAAAGATATAGAGAATTAGAGAAAAAGATAAAAGAAAGAGAGAAGAAGAAAAGATAAATAATATAGAAAAAAATATAAAAAAGAAAATGAAAATAAGGAAAGAAAAAAAATAAAATAAAAAAACACTAGAAATAAATAAAGAAAAGATAAAAAGAAGTAAAGAAAAAAATGAATAGAAAGATAGTTATAAATAGAAAGCAATAGAAAGAGATAAAGATAAAGAGAGAAATTAAATATAATTTCGCTATTGATCGGTTAAACTTATTTAAACGAAATATTCTGAGAGTAGAACTACTGAAATGATATCCTCTACGAAATGTAATTGACAATTTGAGACCTGATACATGCACGTATGTATAATATAGACACATTTGCAGAAAAAGACGTTAAAGATAAAAAATTAAAAATATACACTAGAAAAAAAAATAGAAAAAATAAGAAGGATATAATAAACATATAATATAATTAAAGAATAGGATATATTTGGGATAATATATAGCGAAAAAGATCAAAATAAAATATTAATCACAAGATTAAATTAAAATACAAAATAATAAAGAAATATTAGATCAAATAATTAAATAATAAATATAGTAAAATTAGAAGATATAATTATAAATAAGACGTATAATACTATAAATATTACATCTGATAGTAGCAATTGAGATGAATGAAATAAAATATATATAATATAATGAAATAATATGAGATTAAATAATTGGACATAACAAGCATGATACTAGAAATATAAACAAGAAAATTAATATTAGACCACAATCATCTGCATGAGAATCTATCCTGAACTAGGTACACAGTTTCGAGGAGCTGCAAGCGGGGTGTCACTCGTAGGTGCTGTTTGAATTGCTGTAAGTCGCACAAGTAATCCGTCTCCTTAGAAAGTTGATTGATTGGCTGAATTGCAGCAGGGGAACCAACGGGCGCGGTGGTCAAGAGGGAGATTAAAACATCCACTGGTGGATAGGAATGCAAGAATTTGATAAATATTTCCGTTTTATCTTTGTATTATTTAGAAGTGGAATTTAATAGTTTTAAATGCAAAGCTGTATATCAGTCTTTTTATATATGATATAGATAAGTTAATCCCACATAATTTATAGAAGTTCCCGGTTTTGCCTGTGCCTCAGATCAGAGACGTGGCTGGATCGGCTCTCCATCTCTATAGTATTCCCCTCATTTCTCTACTTCATCTACTTCTTGATTTCCCGGTGTTCAAAGGAATAATCGATGGGGATTTTTAGCTGCTGTACGCTTCCCCTCTCCTGTCCTCTCCCGTCCTCTCCTGCCCTCACCGGTGTCCCCAGAGGATCTCGCTGGGGATGTAGCTGCTCCTAGCCTGGGTGGCCATCGCCGTCGACTCGGTGCTTCCCTCCAGCATGACCACGATCTCGAACCGCTCCTTGTGCAGCAGATCCTCGGCCGACATGTGGTAGAGCGGCGAGCGCTCGTCGATGGTGTGCACCACGCTCTAAGCGGCCAGATGAAGAGGATGCTGTCCCGGCCGTCATCGGGGCCTGTGAAGCGGAGGAGGTGGAGTGAGAGTCTGTGAAGCAGAGGTGGAGTGGAGTGTGGGGAGGGGATGGGGTGTGGGGAGGGGGAGCGAGCGTAATGTCCTGTAACAGAGGTCGCCAACAGAGCCTTGAACAGAGGTAGACGATGTTGCCTGAAACAAAGGAAGCGGATGTGGATTTTTTGTGTTTCGTTGAAGTTGTCGAAGTTTGTTGACAATTAGAGGTGCAGAAATTCGGAATATTTGGTCACAGCCTAGTCACGGCCACGGAATCAGCTGGCCAGTGACAGTTTCAGTCACGGCCGTGACCAGGATTATGCATCTCTAGTGACAATGCAGCTGACCGCAGCCTTTTCTTTCCTGTTTTCTTCGGTTGTGGAGTTATCAATCCAACGGGTAAACACAGCCAGAGTGAATCACCAGGGTCAAGTTGGTGAGAACGATGGCATCTGACGCGGAAGAAGGTCACCAGGGTCCTGTTGGTGAGAACGATGGCATCTGACGCGGAAGGAAGCCAGGTCGGACAAACACCTCAAACAAACAAGTCAAACAAACCAACAACAAACAGTCCGCGGTGAGGATCGCTAGATCAACGGTGGTTCTTAGTGGGTGGAAATCGGTTGAACCAAACCACGAGCAAGTCTGTTCTTGTCACCGAAAACCATCTATTCGCTGGCATTGATGTTTCAAAACGATGTATCGACGTCTACGAATTACAAAAACAAGATCGTAATACTCAGCATTTAAAACTTTCGTCTGCCGACACACCCATGCAGTCCTCAATTCCAATTTCAAAGCTCACTTTATAATTCTGGACTAATTGAAGTCTCAAGAATTGAGCCGCGGGCTTACAAGGAAACTAGCCAGTCAAAAGGAAAATATTCATGAAAACGCAGAACATATTATTTAAAACCTAAGAAGACCTAAGCTAAACTTTTTTTCAAATTGTCTAGTGTCATAGAGATTGTCGAGTGTCGATTGTCGATTGTCACTGGATTGCCACAACAAGAATCAAAGGAGCATCAGAAGTAAACCCCATCGCCCAACTGTTCATCGTGTAATCCCCCCACTGTTCACTGGTGTAACCCCTGGGCCCTGTTCACTGATGGATGCCTATGACCACCAGTGAACAGGTGGATCCAAAAATAGAAATGCGATAATAACTCAAATTTGTATAGAGCTAAATGAATGGGCTTATGGCTATTCCTAAGTATTGTAGTAAGCAATTGCTAGACAAAATGTCAGATCTCCAGGACAAAACGCAAAGCCATTAAAGGAAATAGTTCACCTTGGATTGTTTTTTCAAACACAATTTGATTATATTTTCAAATACAACTTCTTTTCATGTAAAAAAAAAAACATACATCGCGCCGATTCAGGACAGAAGGACGTAAATTATTAATTTTATCAAAACTATATGCTAACTCTCCGCAACGTCAAACGCGGCTCAGCCAATCAGATTCGAATGTATAGTCGCGTAAGATTACTGTACCGCCTCTCCCCAGGCGTATGAGGCCTACAATAGCCTCTGCCCAGGCGTGTAAGGCCCACAATCCTTCGACAATAAAATTAAATATATTCGGCTGGAGAGCCCTTTCAGCCCAGAAAACTTGCAGTTAGGGGTTTTTCAACACGTGCTACAAAACTGCCATCTCAGTTCAAAACCCATGTTGAAGGTGAACTATTTCATTTAAACTGATTTTTCAAAAGGGGTGTTCACTGGTGGGCAGTGGGCACTCTCTCCTGCCTATGAAGAACAGTCTTAAAGTCTTGCACCATTATGATAGAACAATAAAAAATATGCACAAATATAAATTCCATCTTCACTGGTTTTCCATCTCAAGTGTTGGCCTTGCCACATCCCATTTTACGTAATCAAAGTTTAGAGGGTTTATTCATTGACTCGCGCTCTGCATGTCTATGCCTGATAACGGGCGAAATAAGCAACACCTTCAACTGAACCCCCTGCTGCGCCCGTGGATACCGACAGGGGCTTATCAGTTACTCATCCTTCAGCTTCAGCGCTACTCATCCCTCCAAACGACTTGTTTGCTTTCGATATCATTCGCCTTCTTCGCCTCGCCATCGCATCGCATGTGGATTGTGGAGAGCCAGCATTGCGCTCGAGTCAAAAGGGATTTACGAGTCAAGTCATTGGCACCACTCGCGCTGGACGATCTACGATCACATGCACGAGTGGATTACAAACAACACAACGGAAACATTGCCGGCGGCGGCGTTTATGTTGGATGCATAATTGAGCGGTGCTGTTGACCGCATAGAGACTAAGACCACAGTCATAATCGGACACACGTGACGTGTCTATAGATACGATGTTGCAATGATAAGAGGCAGCATCTGTGTTTGATCTTCGCAATGCAGGACCCTGCAAATTATCACACGTATAAGCCAGCCAAATACAGTACCAGAGTACCTGTACAGTTACACGGCCGTCGTAGAGCTCTAGTATCCAGAACAAGTTCGTTCAGTAGTTAACAATACAGACTGAGAAGGCATATCAGTTTATACCAAGAATGGGTGAGAATGAAGTGGCATTTGCGACTTGTCGAAATCCCTTGTCACTGCCACAATGTATAGTTTATGTTCGGCTCTTCCGCACTCTCTGAACAATTTAAATATTCTAATGAGTTGGACATTTTGTGAAAAGTTCCTTGACACAATTCTCCCAATGTATAACAAGAACTTCCTCCTAAAAAAACTAATTGCCAGACATCAGCTCGCCCAAGGTGACAATCACACTGCCACGTTCAGGGCTGAAGCCAACAACAACAAAACGTCCCGTTCCGCCGGGCCACACACCGCCCGACTTCCGCTCGCTTCACTGACCACCACCCCCTCCACCCTGGCCCTCCCGAAAATCAGTCCCGTTCAAGCGCCGGAATGACGGCGGTCCGTTCCTCAGGGACGCGGAAATCCGTTCTGCCCGGCCGTCACGTCGCCAGACCTGGAGGAGTCACGCAGTCACGAATCGTGACGAGCCGGGACAGTGGCGGTGCCGGGCACAGGCAGAAGGGTTGCCGAAGAGGTTGCTTTTGAAGCGGACAAATCAATATCAGTACCAAAGTTAAAAAACAGATATAATATTATTCGGATCCCGCTGTCTGGTGCATTTAACAGTGATTCAGACTAGCTTCCGTAGTAAACGTTGCTTAGCTTTCGCGTCAGCGCAATAGATAATAAAATAAAAAGACGTCGATTTATTTGAGTTTTTGGAATGGCATCGCAAACAACTTCACCTTAGTAGATACAATATGATGCACGATAACTCAACATGGGCATATAAAGGATGGCGTGAATAAAAGCCACTAGGGAAAATGTCCTGGTGTCCCCAGTGGTGGTGACGCCCACGTCTTTTTGGGAGGGGGTCAGGGGCGGCGCCACGGATTTTTGCCAGGGGTGGCAAAATTGACTGAGCAGGTGCGCATTTATTCTCTATCGGTAAAAGGTGTCACTCGAATATAAATCACCCGGTGGACGGTTTCGTTTTAACTATTATAAATTATTGCGGGACAGTTTTGATTAAGACGAATTAAATACACTCGTGTGGTAGGACTGCCCGCGGTCACTTTGAGTTATCACTAGATTGTACGGTTTTGAAGTAAAACCATATCAGGGGCAGACTGATGAATTTCGGTGAGGGAGGGGCACAATACAAAAAGTGCGCCATAAGGGAGCGTCATGGGGGACCGTGGCCTTAGAGCCCCTAGATCGCGCGCTGCAAGTTATAGGGAATTGGAACTTGTGTGATTAATCTGGTGACTCATTAAATTGACCGTCGAATTGGCTGGCAT
Organism: Semibalanus balanoides; assembly: GCA_014673585.1. NCBI lineage: Eukaryota > Metazoa > Arthropoda > Thecostraca > Balanomorpha > Balanidae > Semibalanus > Semibalanus balanoides. The sequence continues at coordinate 33,915 of VOPJ01005339.1, read as the reverse complement.
GACTTTCGATAGAGCTTGTTTCGAGTTATCTAACGTCGTTTTTTGCTTCTCGACTACAACCGTGTGGTTTTTTTAGATCTTATGGGGGATACGACGCCCTACCGGACAGTCTGCGGTCGGTCGCAGATTGTGAATAGGGTAAAGGAGCCAAGAGTGTGCAGGGGTGAAGCGACCCTCAACTTTTTTGAGGGGGGCAACAGCCCGCACAGGCTTTTTAGAGCTCAATAACCTGGTCAAATTACGGAGGCATAGACGGACGCTGGGGACGGTTGGATCGATGCCCTCGGGTTTTTCTGAATAATTCGGAATAGAGGTGAACTTTTCTAGCGGTACAGATGCGAGTAGATTAATACTACGTGGGTGTAGTTGGTAAGAAGCATATTCGGATGTATTGGGTAGTTGGTGGTAACATAGATTTTATGAATGTGAGAAAAGGATTTTGTTGATGCAAATTGAGATTGCTTGAACAAATAGTGGGCAGTCAGTTAGTGAGAAGATCAACACAGAAAACAGGTTAGCATTAAAAATGAAGCTATTGAAATGGAGAACATAATGTGGAAAAGTTGTATTTGTGTGTACTTGCGGGTAGCTGGCAGTCTTATATGGTCATGTGAGTGGGAAGGGGGTTTGCGGGTCGGGTCGCCTTGCAGATATCGACGTGAAACTTGGTGTTCCTTCGCGTACATCAATTTTACGTCATCTATGAAACAATTTAGCAGTTGCGTAAAAAAATACACCGATTTTGGTGATTTTCGGCATTTTTGGCATGTCATTTTTGGCCGAAAATAGCGAAATGTTGGGAAAATGGCAAAAATATAGTTTTGAAGCAAACTGCAAATAAAAAGCGTTAAAAAACGTGAAATTGCAAGTTCTACGAAATAGCTGTCTCGGATACAAAACAATACCCCAAAATTGTATTTTTTACCAAATTGACTATTAAATTCAACAATTTTGACAGTTTTTGCCCCCAACTTCAAATGAGTTCCTACGCCCCTAGTTGGCGGCGTCGCGAATCCCAGCTGTTTCGGGTTAACGTTGATTATATTTTATTTATTTAGTTATAATATTACACGACTGCTCTGTCTCTGCCCTATCATCCTCTGGCCTCTGTCCTGCCCTGCTCCACCATCTGCCCTGCCCCAACTCTGTCTTGTTTTGCTCTGTCTTGCTTTGATTTGCCCTGTTTTGCTCTGCCATGTCCTGCCCTGTCCACTGTGTCCTCTGTCCTGCCTCTGTCCCGTCCTGTCCTGTCTGCTCTCTGCCCTGCCCCGCCCTTCCCTGCCCCGCCCTTCTCTGCCCCGCCCTGCTCAGTGCTCCTACCCTTTGCGGGCACCCTGTCCTGCCCCGTCCAGTGGCACCGTCACAGCTTTTGTAATGCGCTGATCACCATTAGACAGGTCAACTTATATTGTCCGATACAGAGTGAAAGTTTCGGTCAAATCGGCGAATATTATGGTCATGACTAGATCAAATAGTTTAAATATAAGGAGATAGCAATATAAACTAACGTGACTATAATTTATATTGGTCGACGATGGGAACTGTTTCATAATGCTCACAGCGGTCAGAATCCACAAATTTGACAAAACAGCACCGGTAAATTTTTGTCAGTGGCCTAAATTCTAGGGGTGGCAATGCCACCCCTGTGTCACGGCAGGGGTGGCAGTCTGCCACCCCTGCCCCTATGGTGGCGCCGCCACTGGAGGGGGTCCGGTCCTCCCCTCGATCCGCCCCTAGGCTATCGGGTCAGATCCCGACCCAGCCGGCGGAAATTCCTACGGTCAGAAGAGGGTGAGGTCCACATTCCAAGGGGCTGAGTGTGCGTCTCCCAGTCCTGGTTTGCTTACCGCTCGCTCCTGAACGACCGGTAAGCAAACACAGACGACGTCTCCGCGAAGAGGTGGAGTATGACGTCACTGAGGTAAACCTGCTCCAGTGTTCCTGATGCAAATCGTGAATCATTCGAGAATCATCCCAGTTTGAAATCTCGTTAAAGCCAGTTCTGAATCTGTCCTGAAATTTAGCTGTTACAGCATTAACAAGATGATGGCTGGTACACAGAAGATAATTTCAGCAATTCAATGACAACAAACTCAACCAAATTTTGTTGGAGATATAGAGATGTGTCACTACAAACGGACTCAAATTTTCACCATGCAAGACTACACCACACCTCACGCGTCCTTTATTTTATTTACCCCTCCCATCATCAATCATATACCGACCAGCCCGCGTCACCATCCCTTTTAACCGACCCGCATAACCCCTCTGTCGCATCGATGTCGACCTTGTCCTCGCCAAATGTACCACACACGTGCCGGAATGATGCCGAACAGCCTCTTCGCCCTCACCCAGAGGCAGGGTACAGAGCCAGTTGGCCGTACACCGAGCGACGTTTCCGGCGGATATACAGCTGCTTCACCCCACAAGGCACAGTCTGGCGCTCGTATACCAGCGGGGAGACATGGAAGGTCACGGCAAACACCGCTGGCTGATGCACTGAGATGCAGTCACAGGTCGATCGCTTATTAGTGAGAGGTCGACACCGGAGGTCACTGGTGCACTTGCGTAGAAGGACGAAACGATCATAGCCTGGGACATCCTCTTAGCCAGGGGCGTAGGCCGCAATAATTTGACTTCGAGGGGGTCAACCAGGGATCTTGGGAAGCCAGCGAAGGGTTCCTGAGGGAGGCCGTAGCATCAGGCCTAATGTTAAAATCCTGTAAAAGACCTTGGGGTGTGCCGAAGAGGGTTTATGAGCGCACCTGGGGGTTGCCCGGCTCCCTCAGGCCCACCCCCGCTGGGCGACGCCCCTGCATCCTAGCCAAGGGCAATGGCGAATTTTATGAAGTACGGTGTTATTCAATTATTTATTATAAATAACAGTAATAAACTATAAAGCGAACGGGCAAATCGAGGAAGGCTATTAGGGTCATGGCCCCCAAAACAATTGAAAGCAGAAAACTTGGAGTGATCGGGATTATTAAGAAAGCCGAGAAGCTCTTAAAAAAACACAGTTTGATTTAAGTGAGCTCTTTTTGTGCGCAAGGATTTTGATCCTCGGGATTTAGTTCACACGCTAGCATTTTTGCCCGTTCTGGATCCGCCAGGAAATACAATTGACGCCAAATTCTATCAAATCCCCAAACGTACCAATTTGAGCGGTAGCGAAAACTTACAATTGCATACGCCCATCTAGCACATTATTTTCGCCCTATGTTCACCCAATCTCGCTGAATACAAAGTCTTGCATCTGCACACGAAAGGGCCACTCCGCATATAAATTCACCACCGACCGCCTCCGTGTCCGACACGTCGCCGCGCACACAGGCCGTCAACCCCACAGCTTGCTGTCTATGCTGAAATCCGAACCGGATTACTATGGGCCGATTAAGGCCGTGCACGGTCCCATCCCGGTCGACCCATCGTCGCATCATGCAGGCGGGAACGCTCACTGTGACCACTGCTGGACAGGGGGAAGGCGGCTCAGCGTGACCTCTCTGACAGAGGGCGAGGGGGACGCTCAGCCGTGAAACCACTGCTACAGAATCGGAACGGGCTTCACTGACCACTGCTGACAGAGGGCCCGGGAACGAGCGGCACTGTGGACCACTGACTGACAGAGGCGAACGGCTCAGTGTGACACCTCTGCCTGACAGAGGGAACTGCTCGCTGTGACCTCTTGCTGACAGACAGGGAACGGATCACTGTACCACTTCTGACAGAAGGGACGGCTCAGCTGGACCACTGCTGACGAGGGAACGGCTCAGCTGGAACACTGCTGAAGAGCGGAACGGCTCAGCTGTGACCCACTGTGGACAAGAGGGAACGGGCGTCAGCTGTACCTCTGTGACAGAAGGACGGGACGGTTCCTCAGCTGTGATGACCACTGAGCTTACAAAGGGAACGGCTAGTTGGAGACCTCTTGCTGGACAGAGGACGGCTCGCTGTGAACCTCTCTGCAGATGGAACGGCTCAGCTGTGCCTCTAGTTGACAAAGGAACGTCAGCTGTGACCACCTGCTAGAACAGAGGGACGCTCCAGCTGTTGAAACCCCCACGCCTGACAGAGGGAACAGCTCAAGACTCATGACCTCTGCTGACCAGAGGAACCGGCTCAGCTGTGACCTGCTGCTGCAGAGGGACGCTCAGCTGTTGAACCACTGCTGACAGAGGGAAACGGTCAGCTGTGACCACTGCACAGGGGACGGCTCCAGCTCGTGCAACCACTTGCTGACAGGGAACGGCTCAGCTGTGACCACTGCTGGACAGAGGGAACGGCTTCTCAAGCTGTGCCCTCTGCTGACAGGGAACGGCTCAGCTGTGACCCTGCTGACAAACTTGAACACCTAGGGGAACGGCTCAGTGGAGACCTCTGCTAAGAGGGGAACGGATCAGCTGTGACCTCTGCTGACAGAGGGAGGGGAACGTCTGCTCAGCTGTGACCTCTGCTGAACAGGGGGAAACGCCAGCTTGTGACCACTGCTGACAGAGAACGGCTCAGCTGTGACCACTTGCTGACAGAAGGAACAAGCTCAGCTGTTACCTCGCTACCAGACGGAACGGACAGCTCATGCTGGGACCTCTGCTGACCAGAGGAACGCAGCTAGTGAACACTGCTCAGAGGGAACAGCTCAGTGGAGACCTCTGCTGACAGAGGGAACGGCTCAGCTGTGACCACTGCTGACAGAGGGAACGGCTCAGTGGAGACCTCTGCTGACAGAGGGAACGGCTCAGTGGAGACAGAGGTCACCATGTCCCCAGGTGTGCAGGACTGAAGGCCGGGTGTCGGTGAGTGTGACGGGTGGGGGATGTGGGGGCGAGGGAGACATAATCCGACACGAGATCAGTAGAAAGGTAGGGAGCCTGTGAAATGCGTCCGAAATTAGTGAGGAAATATTCCGAAATCAGCACAAGGTTTTGGCGTCGGAAGCGGGGGATGCCTTCCCAACATTTTCGGATATTAACATAACGCATATGGACGTTGCATGGAAAGAATCGACTTAGCCCCCATTCCCCCAGCTTTCAGAAAGCGGCGGCGCAATTGGCGAAAGGGTACCACCAACGTCGGCAGTTGAGGCTTGAATCAGGATTTGAGTGTGGTGAAGTGAACGACAAGGCCAAGGCCAAGACTTCTTACCAGTACTATACAAGAAAAAAGACCAATTGTATGCAGCTCACTGCAAAAAAATGACGCTCTCATGTAGAATAATAATTTAGAAGCTTTACTTGTTCACATAACTGAATGTGAAAATCGGATTAACTGCATAAGCCACAATTAACTATCGGTATTTTTTTCGGAAAAAAAACACGAGTATCATCTATGGACATTCAATGTTTCTCAGGAAATATCCGCAAACCATGCACTCTGCAAGTGTCACTCAAAACGGTCTCTCTGTCCCTGACAACAGCAACTCAACCTTGCAGCTAACTGCGCGCTCCATCACGTGACCCCCAAATAAACCCCATCACCCTCTCACGTGACCCCACACCAAGCACCACCACCGTATCACGTGACCTCGCTGTGAACCCTACACCCGATCATGCGACCCGATACGCTTTGGGCGTTTCTATAACAGAGACATCGCCGCCGGCGCCGCTGCCAGCTCAGATCGCCCCAGGAGATGACTCCTACCAAACTCCTGCCCAGTAACTGAATAAGATCGCCCCGGGCGCATGGCAACAGACACCGACAACTGACACCGGCCCAGATCGAGTTACACTGATGAGACGACGCAGGACTCTGCAATTCAAGGTCATGGGACTGCTTTTGAGCTGGGGTGCGGAGTGGAAAGTTCTGGCTAAAAGTAACCATGCTTTTTTCTTTTTCAATTTTCCACTAGGTGGAAAATTCAACAATGAAAAAACATGATATGCTTTATTAATGTGATCCAATTATTCAATTCATTTGAAAATAAAGAGTGAAAAATTCACAGCAAAAATCGGGAAAGGGAGTGAAAAAATAACATCTATAAGACGTCGTTTTCCACCCAAATTTCCAAATGCTAGTAAACTGCTACAATTTTAAATCTCGCTGAAGCCACCAAAAACTTTACCAGTTTTAACCAGGTAGGTAGGGTAATTTTCCAAAGATATGAGGCGTTCAACTGCTTTCTGCTCATCACAGCAACATGCTCTAACCAACTTTGACTAGCCTCCACCACATAATGACGGATACTGTGATACTGTGATAGGCTGTGATATTATGTGTTTGTCGTAGCTCTATATCAGCATTGATACGACTTAGAACGTTTAAAGAGACGTGCCGCTCGATGCACTATCATGTGTGTGTAAAAACAAGATAGGTCTGTGAAAGGCCATGATGTTCGATAACACTTCTAAAATGAACACGTTTACGTAATGTCAATACTCTCTAGGACGGCTCTGAATCAATTTAGTGTGAGGTATGGTAACAAAATTAATACACACCACGCATTTAGGTCATAGGTAGAAAACATCGACCGTGACAAATATCGCTGTTGTATTGGAATCTGGGGTCATCATTATTTTCCCTGATAAAAAGCCTTAAGTGCAAAATCATTATTTTCCCGGATAAAAAACCTTAAGAGCAAATACAAACTTAAAAAGCGAGAATATGTACTGCTGAATCTGAGAAAAACCCACACTTGACGCCGCGAATACAATATGCTAACTTCAACCTCTTGGCAAATTTCATTCAATTCATTCATTCAAATGAGCCAAGGGTCAACCAACGAGACGTTTCCCAAATGTAACACCTAATCAATTCAGCAAAGTACCCATTACCTGCCTCGATAAACCTTGAATCTATGTCCGCGCCGCTGGCTTCTGTTGAAGCGTGCCGAACAGGGCCCGTGCCACTCCACTTACAGCAGAGACAGCCCATTTCGGCCTGCAACATATACGTCACGGCCGACCTTGTCCTGGTCCACGTGCGAGATTCCAGGAAACACGGAGCTGCTGGTGAAAGCCTCAGCAGTGAGAGATTTGGTTGTCAAGAGGGCGCTGAGGGCGTAGCAGCCAGGATCACATTATCGGCTGCTTAGTTAGCGAGCTGTATGCAGGAGTGAGAGGTCAGATTGGCAAAGGGTGGTGGAGGATCTGAGGGTTGCGGCTGGTTCTGATCGGCAAGTCAAACCCAGTCAAGTTTGAGAACAGAACGAGCCGAGCAGATCCAGTGAATACTCAAGGAGAACAGGCTAGGTCTGAGCAGCTGTGGGCATAGGTTGCCAAGGACGGATCCAGGGGGGGGGCAAAGGTCCTGCCCCCCCAAACCACCCAAAATCGGCGCAAATTTGACCCATTCCTGGTTTGTCGCTAAACTAAGAACTATTTACTAGAAAGATTGTTTTAAATCAGTTTGTACATAGCAAAGGCGCAATCCGATGCAGTTCTTCAGGATTATTCATAATGGGATTTGCGCCCCGCAAACTGTCAAAATCGCACTTTCTGGAATCCGCCAGTGAGGGTTGGCAGAGTTAGCTTGGCTGTGGTTGGAAAAATGACGAAACGAATACAGTACAGTAGACGGGACAGAGCCTGGAGAGCGTTGGACGGGCATAGAGAGTGCCTGAGGAACAATAGACCAGACGTAACGTCATTTCTAAGGATTGAGTTCCCCTAACGTGATTAAAGAAAATATTCCCTTTAACTAGGTGTTTGAACTGAGATAGCAGTTTTGTAGGCCGTGTGAAACACCTCCAAGCTTCAAAGTTTTCTGGACTGAAAGCTCTCCAGCCGAGTATTTCACTTTTGTTCGAGAATGTGGCCATCAACAAAGGAGATGTGCGAAGAATGTGGGCCATCGGAGGCTATTACGTAATCTGACCGCACTACTCTCGAATCTATTGGCTGAAGCCATTTTATTCTTTCGTTGACGTGCTGAGTACGCATATTAGTTTTGATAAATCAATGATTACGTCATTCTGTCCTAGAAATCGCGCGAGTATGGCTATTTTTGACAATATGAAAAGAAGCTGTTTTCAAAATAAACGCAAATCGTGTTTGAAAAAAACCAATCCAAAGGTGAACTTTTCCTTAAGAGAATTCTCGGGGATTATGCGGATCATTTGTCGGAATGCGGGCATTATAATATGTTACAACTTCTGTCGATATGATGAAGCGAGAATGAAAGACAGTCGCATTACCCTAAAGCATTAATGCAATAATTCGATATTAATTTGAATATGGATTCTTTATTCCATCAGCGCCATGTTCTACTACTCTCAACCAATTATTTTTCAACTTATTTCAACCCACCCCAAACTATCAAAACATTTCTACCGAAAAAATAGACGGTGAACCAGACCAATGAATGAGACCATCAGTTTCATGGCAATCCAAAGAAGAACCGAGCTCATGGTGTTACTTTTCCAAATTAAGTAACACAGCTCTGTGCTATTACAAAATATGCGATCAACGGAGGAGACTCATAGTGTCATCCACGTGCATCGAATGACGTCTGTATACCGACATTCTCACTAAACATGAACTTGGAACATTACGGCAACACGCACTCAGTTTATATGGCGCTTAGCGAGCTCACCGGCCCCCTGCACCGCAGCCAAGTCACTGCAGTTTGTTTACCAATCAGCCAATCACTACGTAACACTATTGAAGTTCATTGAAGGTCAACCAAACCGATCCCAGTGCCTCGCCCTCAGTCGCAGGCTGTTTCGCACGATTATGTTTCGACACCTTTCCTTTCTTTATCAACTTGGTCGGCTGTATGACACAGTGGCGGCGCCGGATTTTATCCCGCGGGGCAAAATGATCTGTACCAGCTCACCAATGTTACCTATTCCCTGCGGGCGGCCAGAATACATTAACCTGCGTGGGGGGGGGGGGGCAGATTCTGCCCAGAGATCTCGAGAACCGCTAGGCCGATTTCGATGGGGAAAACACCATTCGTTTCGTCGTGACGAAATCTTTTATTTTGGACACCCAAATTGCTCTTTGCTTCAAAATGGGGGCCAGGGGGCAAAAAATACAAAAAAATTGGGGCTGTTTTTTGAAAGGTTATTGTGGCCATGTGATTCGACCGATTTCCATTCAAAAAACGTTTTTTGAGCTTCCAATGTCATGCTCTTCAATGTGTGAAAGGGACAAGTACACAAATGAAAAATCATGGGCGTACCAGGATGAAAATGGGGAATTTTGTTAAAAATATGCGCTGTTCGTGGTCTTTGGGCGATAGAACGTCAATGAGGCTTTGTTGCTGTAATTTGTTAAATGTAATATATTGCGCATAGGCGGATTCAGGTAAACAACGTGGGGGGCACCATGCGCGGAACGTCTTTTATCATCTTGCTTATTTGAAGTTGGGCCTAAATTAACGGAGGATATCGCCTCCCATTTGATGTACCCGAGTGCGCCTCTGCCCAAAAATATGTATTATTCAATTATGTATGATGTATATAGCAGTGACTTAGTTTCTGACGTTTGTATTCCACCGCAAACTACGAAGGAAGTATGCACCACATAACCGCATTCTAACGAACTCCCAAAACATGACCCTGGGTCCCTGGAGCCGCCTCTGCTGGGCCGTTTTTTTGCTTTTTTGACAGAACACGCGTCATTCATATTTAGGAAAAGCCAAAAAGTTTCAAGACGATAAACGTAACGGTTCAGAAGCGGCGGGCGAAAAACTACCGGGGGGCAGAATCTGCCCCGCAGGGAATATGGTTAAGAGAGCTCCAATCGTTAGTTTTACCTTCCGTCATGTTAACCAACTTTCCCTGGTATCTGTCACATGACGTGTCGGCATTCCAGCAGTTAGTTATATAAGTTCCCAGTGAACAAGTATGGCAGCATGACCGGATGTTCATGCTGGATGAATTTGGTAACACAATCCACGACACATTTGGTGACGTCACTGAGCGTACGACCACTCAGGTAAACAATGTGACGACTCGCATGGTCTGTCAGCAAGACGCACAAAACATAGTATATACATTGCAATTATGACCCAATTCAAGTCCACAGCCAACAATCGAAGAAACAAATCACGTCATCTGACAGTAAAAAAAAACATGCTCTATACACAATTGAGCAAAAAATATATTCATGCACAGCAAAAGCTGCAGTAATTTTGCGAGGCAATAAATACATTATGGAACTGCTCGTCAATTATTTAAAGCGAGGTGGTCATTGAAACACACGGAAGGTAAAACCGGGACGTAAACCACACAGGTTATGCCGGCACAAGCCAGATAAAACATTTGCTCGTTAGTTTTAGTTTTGTTATGGAAGGTTTTTATTTGGTTTTGCAGGAAGCCTTCGGGCATGTCAGTTAATTGTCCCCTGGAGAAGCCAAGCTATGGCAATGTACGCAAACACATTTAATGTTACTGATTAAAAAGCTTTGGCTGTGAGCGAACAGTTGCGATTGGCAGTTAAAACAAACTTCAGTGCACTGAGTGTTAATGCGTAACATTTGCTTGTTATTTGAAAATAAAGGTCCATGCATAATGCACATTGCACACGCGACGAAACTAATCTGCTCTGTACATAGCACTGCTGAAAAACTTTGCACGGGCAACACAATCATCGACCATGCGAGCCATGGTAGTTAGCCTTATTGTTTCGGCGATGTGTTGGCATTACCAACAGCAGGAACTTTTGAGACTGCACTTAGTTGGATCATGCATAGTTCAACAGTGGTGGCATGTAGCTTTCAGAGCAGTTTAGCTTCTCGAACCTTTGGAAGTGAGGGTCCGCGTCTTGCCATCCGACAGGTAGTCCCTTTTGCCTGAAATTTGCACGACTTTTCAGCAAAACACTGGCATCAGTGCCATACATAAGCACGTGTTTTAGTTCAAATATTTCAAGCAAAAACATTGACGCGAGTGACAGCGTCGTGCTCTACGGACACATAAATATACCTTGTGCCATCACAAATATTGCAAACGTACCACATCATGACATCTAATCACCAGCCTGCCGCCAAACGTTATACCAGCATATGTATTAGATAGTGTCAGTGACACCGACAGTGTGTATACGAGGGCTAAGCTTCGAAGTTGGTGGGATGGAATGTCACATTAGTGGGTTCAAAGCTGGAAAATACCACTTTTTTAACTAAAAAATAACTCATAATCTGACAAAAGTTAGTGAGTCATCAGTCAAGCACAAAGTTAGTAGGGCCCCACTAAACGAATAGACAACTTGCCCCTGACGAGTGCGTATAATGTTTATCGCACGTGCCGCATTGCGACTTTCTGTCGAATAACTGTGACGCAGTCTTTTACTATGACCAAGGCCATATATATCAGGTAGAGTCATCCGGTGATTTTACGTGATCATGACGTCAGAGCGTGACGTCACGTGTATCTCGGCCTCTGTCGCCATTGTAGCTAGATTTTGCTGTTTTGAGGAGTCTAGCTATACATTTAAAAGTTACATATAAATAAAAGACGAGCATAGGAAAGGCTCGATAACAAGGCATGACATATTTTTTGATCATTTTTGGCTCAGGTCAATATTGAGGAAGACTAGCGCCAGTACGGCTAATAATGGCGATTCTCCTGGCGCGGAAGCTCTTAGTGAGCTTAATGGGTCGCTCCATGGTGATCCGAGGACTCGACGATTAAGTGGATGTGGTCGTGGGTGGGTGTGGGTCATTAAGTAGCTAGGTTGTGGCTCAGGTTGTGTACTCAAATATATTACGTCCGATTATCACCGAGATGATGTCACTTCTATACTGGGTAGAGATCACAACGAGTTCGGCTGTGTTAAAATCTTGCTCGGGACGTCCTATCTGCTCCGCGTGCACGGTTGAAAGACTTTCAACCTTTGAATTTGACCTAACATCGTATAAATTGGTATATCGACAGCGTTCTGAAAAGACAAACACGATGGTATAAATATATTGTTTGTATCTTATTTGATAAATACTTATTTGCAAACACGTTTAAACCGACAGCAAAGCGAATGCCGCCAGATTGAATTCAAGGGTGAGTCATGTGTATTTCTGGACACGTTACGGAGATAGGGATGTAACCCCTTGAACAATATCCGTGCTATGGCTACAACTGTGACTCACTACTAATAAATTAACACCGCTTCGGCCCCCCCACCCCACCTCCACCACGCACCGGTGCCGACAGGACGGGATAACAAACGGGCCGGCGGCCCTCTCGAGACGGCATGTTAATCTCTCTCGGCGCCGCATAACACTGGCGCATTGTTTGGTCATGATGAGAGCGCTTTCCAACGGCCGAGGCGGCAAACATTCGCCCGTAGGGAAGTGTTTCGTTCACGGTATAAATGGAAGGGTGGTTATTGCGTACATGGACAGTTTTGCGTGGTGGTCCGGTTTGTTGAAGAGGTGAGGGGGAGTCAGGGCGCCCGGCCAGCATTCTCGATCGTCGTAGCGGCGGGGTGAGAAGGCGCGTGGTGAGGATAGGGTAGGAATTTTGAAAAGAGGCAGGCGTTGCATTGTACATTGTACACATTTATCCGATTGGTAGAAGAGTCATGTTACGTCAAAAGTTACCCTGGATATGATCCAAGATCTGATTTCAAAACTAGTTTAATCCTATACATTTTGCCGTGATATTCACTGCTTATAGCCAACATAAGAACCCGTAAGCTATGCACCAATCATTTAGGAGATAAAGTGTTTTGCATTGCAATTTATTGTTAACAGACCTGGCGGGATCTCGCAATGATGCTATCTCTGATCAATTTGTGATATAAGGGTAGGATCATGTCGAAGATATCTGTAAATCAAAGATCACAATGAATGTTTATCACGGAGTGTAACCCAAGATCTGTCGACAATTTTAATCAACATATATCCAATGGCACCCGAGATTAACTACTGGATTTTGTCGTAATAACTGTTTGGATCTTAGTTCAGTGTTTTTTTTGCGTTTTTTATCTAGAATCCATCTTCGGATTCCATGCACATACCCGTAAAGACGTGGTGTCATTCAAATACAAAACTAGCAAGTGAAAATCACTATCGTTTGATGTTGTGTCAATATTTGAACAGAGTCTATAATTCGAGACAGCATTTGATTGAAAACATCTGCAGAGGCTCGATAGTTAACACCTAAAATATTTACGTTAAGTTGTGGGTGACCATAACACAGCCAGTATAGCGCTAGCCCAACAGACCAGCCCACTGTTGAACGTCTGCAGCATAATTTCCAAGAACGCACTCGATACTAGAATGTGTTATCAAACTCTCTACACCACGTTATACTCACTATTATCCTCACCAACTCAATTTGTGACAGATAAAGCCAGTTAAATATAGGTTCAGAAATTCAGCAGCTTTGCTAGTAACTCTTAGGTGAGAAAAGGTTTTGGAAAAAAATATTGATGGAAAACATTAGTAAATGGCAGGTATCTGAAAATAAGTAACATCTTATATTGTCCACCAGGAAAAATATATGATTAAATAATATTGGTGGCAGCACAGGACAAAATAATGAACGGGGCACATCAACCAGAACCAACTCACTGAGTTCTCCACAAAATACATGGACAAATCAATTAAAATAAAAGGTGGACCGCAAAAGCAAATTGCTTGCCATCTCCATATTGCCTCAAGCCATCGCCACGGAATAAAAACACCGCATTGCCTCCACTTAACCACACACTACTGCGACTGAATACATTTCCAAAAGCTCTGACCCTCTCGGGATTCGAACCCACGACTCACCTAGATTCAGCTCCTCCATATCGAACTGCAGCGTCTCGCCTTCTGGCGTCACGCGCTTCCTAATGATCTGCGCGCGCACCGTGGCGCCGATCAACGACGACGTCCGCATGTTGCCCAGCCTGAACATGAGGCAGAGCCTGCCGTCGCGCTGGCAGATCACCGAACTCCTCGAGAACAGCAGCGTCTGTGCCCTCTTCTTCGGGCGCGCCAGCTTCGCGAAGACGATGCTGACCATGAGCGCCTGAATCACGAGGCCCACGATGCTCTGCACGCAGAGCAGGATCACCGCCTCAGTGCACTGGTCGGAGATGTAGCGGTACCCGTACCCGATCGTGTGCTGTGTCTCCAAGCTGAACAGGAAGCTCCCTGTGAAGTCCTTCACGTTGTGCACACAGGCGATCCACGCCTCATTGTTCATGTTTTTGGCGTCGAAATCGCCGTGCGCGACGCCGATGAGCCACCAAAGCACGGCGAACAGAAGCCAGCTGAGGAGGAAGCTGAGGCTGAAGACGAGCAGCGTCCAGCGCCACTTGATGTCCACCAGGGTGGTGACGATGTCGGCCAGGTAGCGACGCCGCCGCTTCGAGAGGTTGCCCTGCACCACGTTGAGCTCGCCGTTCTTGAAGACGACCCGTTTGCGGAGTTTGCGTGTGCTGATGCGGTTGCGCACTCTGAGGAGATGGAGACGGGGATGGAGATGTTAGCAGGGGCATATGAGGGCGGCAAGACGAGACGAACTATGTTTGCTCCTGTGCAATGCGAAGGCAGTAGTTATGATGTAGATGAGCGCTTACATTAAAATAGGTTGTAGTTTATAGGGTTACGTAATCGGTGTGTTGTGACGAAGGGAAATTTCAATATTTGAGAGAACGTATTCTTGACAAATGCAGCTATAGCAAGTGATATTAAACTGAGACCCGTTTGATAGCAATACATTGCACTCTCTTACTCCAGGTACCGTTAAAACCATATAACATTCAGAAATATATCAGTTCATTGCTGTTAGCTGTTAACAAACAAATATAGGTACACAAGGACGCAAGCGATGAGAAAATAGCCACTCAAAAGTTGCTTGCAAATCAAACAGCCATGCTGAAAAGTAGAAGAACAATAGCTCTCTGTTATATGCATAATCGAGTAATGCACTCCACTCATCCACGATTATCATATGTACACACAAAACAGACAAGTTAAAAGCAGACTCCTGACTTAGAGTTCAACAATCATCCTCCAGCCCCGTGTCGGACGCCCAAAATAACTCGACCCCCGCGTAGACTCCCGCGCAGTTCGCTCCCTCATCCCCCCTCACACCCTCGTAAACTGCACGAGCACCGCCTAAACGTGCAGCCTGCAGATCCTCGAGAGCATAAAATACGACAGGTATATTTGAACACCTGATAGCGTAAGTCATGTACAGACCGCGCCACCTTGTTGTCCTCGAGTGTTCGCAATGATTAATCCACTAGGCACTGATAGCAGCGACATGGCAGCGACATAGGACTCAGACGGAGATCAGACGAGCTACGGATCCGATTTTGGTCAGGTATAAGCCAACTCGTTTCGGTTATCAATATCATGACCAAAGCTCAGAGTAAATTTATAAAAACAAAGACAAAATGGCCACGTAAAGCATGGGTAAGTACGTTGAATGTGCTGCTAAATTAATATCCAACTAGAGGTTATAGCGGGGTTGGATCTCGCGTAATAAGCTAAAAGTATTGTTTGATAAAAAATCAAGCTTATTCAAGCGATCCAAAACCATAGCAATACAGCGTGACTGGTTCATGGGGAGTAAGGCGTTAAAATATAATCCATACACATCAACAGGCAGGAAGTTGCGAGAAATCGAAAGGAAAACAATACAAACTATTGGCTTTCAAAGCATGCGCACGCACTCTAACTTCGCCCTTTAACTTAATCGTGATTGTTGCCTTTATTTCTGCTTTCATCCAACGAGACCGCTGCCCGAGTCCCAAACATCTTATATATCATATTTATCCCAAAACGGCATTCCTTCAACATTCCATCATCGCAGGCACTCGCAAAAACGTGAGCAACAAAAGCCGACGCTCCGCGACAATACAACCAACAGTCGCCTGGTTTCGCAAGCCACAGGGACAACATCAAACCATGCACCGTCGGATCACCGATCATCCGATCCATGCAGTCAGGCACCTCCGTCCTCCGGCCAGCGAGCAGTCGAGAAGAGGACGGGTATACAATACTACAAGGTGAGCGGCCGTTACCTCTGGATCCAAACGGCTACCGCACCATTGGCAATGTTGCTTCGGGGGGCACGCTTCGGGGGGCACAGCCGGGTCCCGAGGCGGGACCCCAGCTTCAGGCCGAGACGGGGGCGGCTATGGAGCAGCGGCACGAGGGTAAGACATACGGAGGGATGATTATTGGGGTTTTACGGCTCACCGGTCGCCGGCGACCGGACGTTGTAGAGGGTTTCAGAGACGGAGTTCACACGTATGGGCTGAGGTCGTATGGGGTTGTGGAGCCTCGACACTACACTACATTTCACTACATTTCACTACATTTCACTACATTTCACTACATTTCACTACACTACACTACACCACAACCACATCACGAACATCACGAACATCACGAACATCACGAACATCACGAACATCACGAACATCACGAACATCACAAACATCACGAACATCACGAACTCCTTCACGACTTCCCAGACCAGGTATTTTCCGGCGGCCTTGGTGGTGAGTCCGTGACTATAGATAAACACTGAGGCTGTGGCTGTATTCGTGTGTACTTGTTCGATACGTGACTGTATATAAACACCCGAGGTTGTGTCTGTATCTGGTTGTTCGACCCCCTTCTGCAGTGCACACGTGGAACAAACGAGGAAAATGTAAACGACAGGGGTTATACAAGGTGAAAGCGCGAAACGTGACACTGAAAATCATGCGGCTTTAAACACAACCATCGATTAGCATTAAAGGGAGTGTGCCTACTCTTTTGAAATGTAAAATATATTTTGCTTACGGTAAGGAGCTATTGCTTTGATTATTGGTTACGATAAAATTCACGTCTGGAGCCCCTTTAGTTGAATTTTACCTTATTTCTGTTTTGGCATTTGTTTTTGTTTCAAAAACTCATAAACGAGCGGTGCACTCGAATTAAACGAGAGTAAGCGAAGATGTTTACACGTATATGACGCCCCTAAAGACGATAAACAAACTTTATGAGCAAGTGTATAGTGGCTTTTGTTACAGTGCACTCGAGGAATACCTGTTCTGGACATCTGTTATCAGTGCTTCACGAAGGTTGTTTTTCTTATTGGACCAGAAGCTAACAAATGTATGCTAGCGGTTGGTAATTTATAAGAGCAATGCTTTCCCTATAGTAGCAGCAAGCTCTCTGGCGAGCTATCGATAAATTTAAGTACTAGGCCAGTCATGGCGTGATTGGCGACTTTGGAATATCTCAGCAACGTAAAGGTGATTGTCTGGAGAAATGAAGTACATGCTAAATCTCTCAAGAAAAAATCTGTTCTACAGACTAGTGTCAACATCTCCACATGACCAATGTGAGTAGGCACACTCCCTTTAACAGGAATGGCGAAAGGATAGTGACACATTTTAAAGGACAAGGTGTTAGATTAAGTACCAAAAGGAATGTAGAACTACCATTATTTACACTAAACGATGCAACAAAATTTGACAAGTATTTGGTCCCTCATATATATTTGTATAACGTGAGACAATGTTAAAAAGGCTTGGTAAAAAGGTCCGAAGAAATAGACAAATGGTCGTTGTCTCTACTGCACCATACACATCACACAAGCTTTTGGAAATGTTTCGGGATATTTAATCACTGTAACAGTGTAACATTATACATAACACGGCCAGCGAAATGTCGCATACCCACGTGTTCTGTCCCACCGGGTCACCTCAACTAATAAGTTCTTTATAATGCTGCTCCCCATTTGGCTTGCCCGTCATATACGGTGTCAATAAAATGAAAACCTTTAATATAATGCATAATGGATACTCTTTAAAAGAGAGCATACGTTGAGCGATCGAACACGAAGTCTTGTAATAATGCATGACGTTCGAGGGAGCATAAGAAAGGTTTTTAATTCAGAAGTCACCTCCCATAAGGTACTTACCCGTTGCTGCATAAATGCAGACCACCGTCACCGATACAGTCTTGTTCGAAATTCATGGTGGGTTTCACACAAAATGACGCTGTACTATTTCTCGTCATGTTTAACGACCATATCGGCCAACGTCAGACAAAAAACAACGGTAAATAACCAAGATACCATAAGCTTTTCAGTCTTGCACCAGGCGTATGATGAAATGTCCATGAGAGTGACGGATTGTAGAGCCTTGAATGAGGTTTGCCGGGTACAATGGTGACAAAGATATGTCAAGTCTGCGACTTTACATAAGCAATCACGACCTTTTGTCCAGTACCGGTGCCTACTGTGTGGACTGCCATGCACTTGTCGCATATAGCATTCGACCCCGGAAAGCGCATCAACTTCGTTCATAACATCAGACGAGTGAGTGCTTAATGATTTTAGCAAAGTCCAGTTTCAAGCTGCGTTGGTAAGCTGTGAGGCCTATACAAATTGCGATATCTTTCTTATCAAAGGTCCGAGCTTGTCTTTGCCACAGAATACGACAAGCTGGGTGCCTCCAAAGTGCTGTTTAAAAATGTAGGCATGGTGTCACCAGACACTGGTGATATTATAAGGATTAAGGGACACCTAGGGACATTGTCCGCCTGTAATTTTCAGCCTCGCCCCTTATATGGTCCCATGAGATTTAAGTAGCAGGCCAAGGGCGGAACTGCCAAGGGGGGCCAAAGGGGTCCCATGCCCCCAAAATCCCACCCAAAATTGGCGCAAATTTGACACACATTTTCTGAGATTATCGTAAAACTAAGCAACTTTTACTAGTGAAAGTTTGTTTTAAATCAGTTATTGATGCATAAGCAAGCGGAAATGCCCGATGTAGCTTTTCAGAATTTAAATAGCTGATAAATATATTTGGGAATTTGCCCCCCCCAGAACTGTCAGAAAATAACAACTTTCCTGGATCCGCCAGTGCGTGCACGACTGGGAATTTAGTCCTGTCGATTTTCTAAGAATCAGGTGGGCGACGCGCTCTTGATGTGGGCCTGTAGTACAGCATAATAAGACGCGGAAGGTACAAATCACGACCAAAACATAATAGGAAACGCGAAGTACAAGACTACGACAAGCATAATAGACCGGAAGACAAGACACGACAAACATAATAGAAGCGGAAGACAAAACAACGACAAACATAATCAGTGGGAAAGACAAAACACGAGCAAGCATAATAGAACGGAAGACAAACACGACAAGGCATTAGGACGGAAGACCAAACACGCACAAACATAGACGGAAGACAACACAAACAAACATAGACGGAAGACAAACACAGACAAACATAGACGAAGACATAACACGACAAAACATAGAACGGAAGAACAAACAGCGACAAACATGACGGAAAGTACAAACATCGACAAACATAGACGGAAGACAAACACGCAACTAGATGATACGGAAGACGAAAACAGCGAAAACATAAGATCGGAAAGACAAACGACAACATAAAGACGAAGATCAAACAGTGAGCACGATAAAACATAGACGGAAGACAAACACGACCAAACATAGACGGAAGGAAAACACGAACAAACATAAAGAACGGAGACAACACGACAACATAAATGAGACGGAAAAGACAACAACGACAAACATAGACGGAAGACTTAAAGCACAGACAAAACATAGACGGAAGAGCAAACACGACAAACATAGACGGAAGACAAACACGACAATACATAATAGACGGAAGACAAACACGAAACAGACATGTAATAGACGGAAGACAAACACGAAAAACATAATAGACGGAAGAACAAACACGAACAATACATAATAGACGGAAGAACAAACACGACAAAACAATAATAGACCGGAAGACAAACAACATTGGCGGTCTTCCTCACGACAAAAACATAAGACGGAAGACAAACACGGACAAACATAGACGGAAGACAAACACGAACAAACATTACGACGGAAGACAACACGACAAAACATAATAGACGGAAGACAACACGCAAACATAGACGGAAGACACCACGAAACAACATAGACGGAAGACAAACACGACAAACATAAATAGACGGAAGAACAAAACGACAACATAGACGGAAGACAACAACGACACCAACATAGACGGAGACAAACACGACAAACATAATAGACGGTTAAAGACAAACACGAACAACATAAATAGACGGAAGACAAACACGGGAAACAATAATAGACGGAAGAAGAACATGACAACATAATAGACCGGAAGACAAGCCACGACAAACATAGACGGAAGAGCAAACACGACAAACATACTGACGGACACGAACAAACACGACCGCCAAACATAGACGGAAGTACAAACGACGACAAACATAGATAGACGGAGAGAGCAAACCCGACAAACATAATAGGACGGAAGACAAACACGACAAACATAGACGGAAGACAAACACGACAAACATAGACGGAAGACAAATTGCTCAGTACTACCAGCACACCGCTTCGTGATCGTTCGTTTCCCTGAACTACTAAATTAATTACGATATGCATAAGGGTGCCTTTCCAAGGCCGAAATATCAGCTTATTAGTTTTATCGCAGATGCCTTCTTGATGATCGCGTCATGGTAAAGTAGTAAATGTACTGATAAAACACAATAATAGCACATATAATTTTACTCAAAGGTTGATATGACTCCAAATAGGAGCGCTATTGTTTGCATCATCGTTAGAAATCAAAATTACCTTAAAAATCCTAGGAAATTCTAATGGGATTGCACCGTGCATTAAATGGGACAGGACAGCGAAACCCTGTACACGTCGAACCATGCAAGAAAGGCATGCTTATTTTTAAATCCATTCTGTGTGTTGTGGTATGCTAAACTTCGGCTTCTTGAAATGCAATTGGATGACAACTTCGTTTGAAGTTAGCATATCAATATCTGATGTAGGAACGTACTGGTTTCGACTTCGACTCTGATTGAATCGATTGGAATCGTTCAATCAAAATCCTTGAATGAAAAATCATTTATTCACAATCGGATCTTTTTATTCATGAATCGTGATTGAATCAATACCTGCGTAGAAAAAGTAATGGGTTGTACTTCAACAAAGATGTGTCCGATTGTGTTCATTCAAAGTGCTAATCAACAACGTGAATAATTCAACAATTTGTTTTCATGTTTGAATTCGGAATAATATCATTTTCAAAATTGTTATTCAATTTAATCAACGGCGATTTAATCACTTATGTTTCCAGAAAGATAAAACTCGGGTGATTGACATCGTTCCCAAAAAAAAGTATGTAAATCATAACCAGTCTGGTTGGACAAAGGCCTCAATCAGCAAAAGACGAGCCTTTCATAGTTAAAGAACTGTACCGAAAAGTAATTTAACATGTGCTCCAAGTAACGTAATGCAATAGAAAGTTGCAAGACTTTTTTAAAAGTGCCAGCAAAGACGAATGCGCATGTGCATGGGAATCCGTCTCTGGTCTAACAACAACCTACCTTCCGACCAAAACACTCCATAGATGAACACTATTTTGATCACTCTCAGTGTCCGTCATCCCCACTGGGGTCAACAGCTTGTGACTCATGAGAGCTCCCAGCACGCACTCCCAGGTCACTGTCTCCTCTGACCTCCTCCTCCCTCTCTCTCTCTCTCTTCCTCTCTGCCTGCTCTCGTCACTGTCCCGGGGTCACTGCCCTCCACACGCTCCACACGCTCCACACGTTTGATCCATCATTTTATGACATCCGTCTCTCACGCCCCCAGTCATCTGCTGCGATGCTGTGAGAATCATCATTAGGATATCGATCACCGCTAGTTTGCGTGCCCGTCGAACACGGAACATAGGCTAGGACCCAGGTACTCTGGTTCATATCCTCTTGTCGCTTAATTCGCGACACATCAGATAATCACGACCAACGCCCTCCACATCATCTGCTCGCGCTTGTTGAGTCGCACACCATCTCATCCACTTCGTCTTGTCACGGCACTTCACCCGCGTTTCTTGCCTCATCTTCCCGTCCGACAGGCACGGCTTCGAATTTCCGCACGCACTAACACGTGAAGGACCGGCAAATGGCGAATCGAACTCTGGGGCCCGTGCCTGCCTTCCGCAGCCAGCAGGTCCTCCCCTGCGCCCTCTCCCACAGCCCTCAGAGAACTGATCAGCGCTGACTGTAGCCCACAGGTGTGGTTGGGGGAGGGGAGAGGGGAAACCAGCTTGATGCGTAGGCGCCAGATAATATCGTATGATTCCACGACAGAGCGAACCAAAACAAATCCAACAAATTCACACTGCGTCCCCATATCTTTTATCTTTTGACTCTGAAAAATTCGTCCTATCAGGTTTCTCGTTCGTGCCCTTTATGGCCCTCATTCGCGCCTCATCGCCCAGACATCCACTTAAAGGTCAACGGTTCTCGGAGGATATACTCGCCTCTTCGCCTTTGGGCATTTTGCGTAAGGTCACTGCTGCGCAAGGTATATCCTTTAGGTGGTCCGCTAGCTCCACCGTCGCCAGAACCACTGAACATTCAATTATCCACCATTTGAAGTGGTCATAACTTCGTGACCGCAATGAACTTGGCAACATTTTTGTAGTCTCCGATTTTCAAAATATTGACTTCATTTTTTGATCACGTCATATTTTTTTGTGCCTATACCCTTTCCCCCTCAAATTTTCCCCATTTTTGGGTTACATATTTTAGCTATTTTAGCTGTATCTCGATATATGGAAAAAATAAGAAATATATTATTTCTTAAAAAATCATTATATTTTTTGTAATACTTTAGTTTTGTATTATAAAACATTAAACAATATTTACTAAAAACTATCAAAGATTGAATAAAATTAAATGAAGATCTTTTGTTCAGCTCGCCAAGTTTTACAATACAAACAATTTAAAACAAAAAAATGTGAATTCAATTTATGAAGTATAATTCAGCACCGGTAGTAGTTTATCCGTATTTTACAGTAGCGGCATCAGACGAATCAACAGAAGGTGGCTGAACTTTCGAATCATATATCAACCGACCGAACGCATTTCAACGCTCGATGTTCTAACCATTAGTGCGTGTTGTCTTCTTATATTTACAAATTGCATTTAATACAGACAAAAACAAAAAAGGATGAACACATATTTGCGTGGCATTTCATCAGCATCTCAAAATTTTCCCATAAAACAAATAAAACTGTAGTGGAATGAAATACAATGTTTCTGCTATCTGTCCATTTAATAATGGGAAAGGATAATACAAACGAAAAAAGACAGTAAGACGAGTGCTTCTAGGAAAGGAAGCACTCGTAGAGCCTGGCATAGCAACCGACCAAACACTGATCGAGAAACCAGATTAATCCCTGCTAATCACCCACCTCACAGGTATTACAGCGACTTTGGTGATTCTCCGGCCGGAGATTAAAGACGAGGAGGGTGGAGAATAAGAGAGAACAGGACCGTGACGAAGCCGGAGGATAAGTACTGGACGTAGCAGCGAGGCAGGATCACCGGCAGGCACGTAGCCAGGATTATTTTGCTCAGGGGGGGGGTGGGGGGGCACGTCGGAACAAAATCGCATTTTGCTCCTCAGCCATATGCTGTCGGACCGGGGGGACGTAGGGTCTGGATTTTCAGAGAATCTCATTCTATCTAGTGTGAATTTATTTCGGCTCAGAGGGGGCATGGCCCCCGTGCCCCCCCCCCCCTTGGCTACCTTTCACCTGCCCGGAGTCCCTGATCACCGGGCAGGTGAAAGGTTGGAGAATGCGGCAGATGGGTGCCCACGGACGGTGGAATAACACCGAGCACGTGCGGCAGATGGGTGCCCACGGACGGTGGAATGGAATAATACCGGCACGTGGCAGGTGGGTGCACACGGACGGTGGAATAATACCGACACGTGGCAGGATGGGTGCCCACGGACGGTGGAATAACACTGGCACGTGGCGGGCTGGGAAGTGTGTGTGTCACTGCGCGTGGGTGTGCGTGTGATGGTAGGCAGATGGTAGTCAGCTGCTGGACATAGGCACGATTATGTCACCGGTTAATGACATGAGTCGTGGTGATGTAGGCAGATTGTACAAGTCCCTGATTCCCTGAATGGGCACCTGATTCCCTGAATGGGCACCTGATTCCCTGAATGGGCACCTGATTCCCTGAATGGGCCACCTGATTCACTGAATGGGTCCCTGATTCCTTGAATGGGACCCCGAAAATCATGACTAGTTAACATAGTTGAGACAGTTGGACAGTTTTACATTTAAGCAGCTCAATCGTCAGTGTTTCCACGTAATGACTACGCCAACAGCCAAAAGAAACAAACTCAGGCAACGAAAGTCTGCTTATTGTTCGTTTTGCAAACCCAAAACGTGGCAATATACCAGGTTAATGACCCATTAGTTTAATCAGTCAGGAACCGTAGTTGGCGATGAATCAGCGAGCGCGAATGAAATTCATGATGAATTTCAACTCGATCGGAGAAGTAGCTTCTCAGATACAAAAACTGGTGCACGCGTGCGCACGTGCAGAGGCACCCCACCCCGACTTGTGGGAAAGTGGCGGCGGAGGCCGGAGGGGTTCCTAACCTCACACCAAACTTGCACACAATCTACCCAGCCGTTGCGAAGTTTTTTGCGAGAAAACACTTGTCAACACCTCACACGGCACGCGCCACGCGCAGTGATAGTCGCCCACGTGCGTTGGCACTGGCCTCAAACAGGTTAGGTTGGATGGGGCTGCTCAGCAAAGAAGCCCGCTTGTTAATCGGACGTGCAGTTGCATTATATGAGAGCTTCTGAAAAGCGTAGCCACGTGCCGGGCCGGGCCGCTCACATTCAGATTTTTTCCTTACACCTGACACAAAAGGACGAGTGATAGTCGCAACCAGTCCAAACATCCTCATACTATCCGAATATCGCAAAAAATCGGCACAATTCCGCCAATCTCGCTCAGCGACCAAATTAGCATGTGCTATACACAAAAGCACACCTCCGCGTGCCGGCGTCATGGTGATAGACGCCAGCATAAACAGACAGCATTCCCTACCGTCTTCATCTGATATGCTGACCCGTACTGCAGTACCTGCACTGAGTTCACACCGAGAACACGGCGACAAGCCCTGTCGGCAAGAACACAAGCCCCCCTCCCAACTCCCCCCGAAGGCCGCCTCTCCCTTCACGCCAGCACAGCACGTGACGCGATCGAGCCGAGGCGGTGCACGTGCCGAGAGCACGTGCACCGGGCGCAGCGGGTCGGTGTCGGTATTACAGGGCAGCCGCGCCAGACATTCGTTAAGTAAACATCCGACTGGTCTGCAGACTAGTACTAGACTGACGGCCCGTGTCATTTCGTCCATAAATGGTTCACCCTGTTGGCGGTCGTGTCAAATACAAAGCTAAAATAACAAGTGTTACACTCAGGGGCGCAGCGAGACCTTCGGCAGGGGGCACGGGATTACCCAGGGGCCCCCTTGGCAATGCCCCCGCCCCCGAAAAAAATGCGCGAAAATAATACCACCCCGGATTTAGGGCACTATATTTTGCAAGGCCTCATAATAGTCGCAAACAGGGACGTCGCCGATAATTGTGTAATGTGAAACTGGCCAGTGGGAAGGGAGCAACGGCCCCTCTACCCCCTTGGCTTGCGCCCCTGCTTACCACTGGTTCCATGTACTACCCAGACCACATAGGAGGGCTGAGTAGGGAGAGTGCCCAAACTGCGCCAGGTTTTCCTAAATCCGCCCATGTCAATATCTCGAAAAAAATATCAGCTCCTATATGCTTTTTCAGTGCATATTATTAAATCCCAATCACTAACTCATTAAATTTCCGGTCTGCTTGTCGCCAAGCAAAGGTCAGTTTCGCTGTCAGGAAGTAATGGTTTCAAAATGTTGCATTTTACTTATCTGGAACATGCATGTTGTACTGCACTGTTATGTTTTATTGTGAAAGTAGGAAGAGCTTAAGTGGTTTTGAAGTTAGGATTTGAGCAATGCATTTGTAATCCTTTTAAGCAAAAGCCAATTTCAAAAAACTTATAATATGTCCGCCATATTGCTGTTTTCCGATTGCCATGAACTCCGAATCGCGCCCCATAACATAATTGCCGCCCAGGCACTAAACACTTTGCGCCATTGCGCATTTTAAGGCACTCGTGGTATTTGACCCGGTGTAAATTAACCTCATGGTAATTTGACCCTGTTGAGACTAAAAACAATTTTCTCCCACATAAATCTAGGTACGGAAAAACTTCGTTACAAGCATAAACTTACACACACAATGTGAAACCGAACGATTCATTTAGTATATTTGCAAAATCGAAGAGGGCAACAATGTTGAATAAACATTGGAAAAGTAAGTCACCTAAATGCGCCCGGTCAGTTGTGCAATTAGGCACGATGTGCCTATATTGCGCCCTTTTGCAAGGATCTGCGAAAAATCCTACAGCTACTCATATGAGTTATCGGCATTGTTAAATGGTGAGGTTATTTTGCTAGAAAAATGTCCGGATCGCGTACTGAAGCTGCATTTTATTCATACGACGTATATGCTAACCACAGGACGTGTTTTCGCTTAAGGGGGCGCAATATGGGCACTCTCCCCTATTTATTATTTCCCTCTTACTAAGTAGTGATTACAATATCATCTGATAATTACATAAAATAAAATAATAAGATATTAAAGGTGAACAGTCCCTGAAGAAAAACCCTCTCATCATTAATTGGTGTTGAGACATTCGTAGTTCAACATGTTTTCATATATTGCTTCACATGGCCTCCAGCTTAACTTCTGTTTTTCATTTCGGTGTTGCATGCCGATTTTTTATAGGGCCTCGTAATCGCGGTCCTAAAAGCTAAAAACTGTGGCGGTAAATTTCCTGTTTACATGTTGCATTTGATGTTTGAATTGATGTATTGCATTGATGTCTGAATGTCATTTGAATGACATTTTATGAGATCTAAATTCTAACATGCAACTGCAAGGGAAGAATGATGTTAACAACTTCGCTCAAAGCTTACTTCGATCCAATCACGAAGGTACATTTTCCATCGTGTAAGACGTCAGGTGTGATGGATGATGAATTGAACACGAGGATTGGGAGATCAAGGATCACTATCACTGTTGACTTGTCATAAGCTTCCACTCGCAGATACAGACTACCGGCATCGGATTTATGTCAATGCGGTGTAAGAAACGAAAGAACTATGCGAATTTCACAAAATAATCGCAATAAATGAATATAACTATACCTTTTCCAATATATACATGTTTTCTCCACCACCGGGCCAAAACAGCCTTAAATACGAGTGGGTGTTGGGCTCCTCCTACGCGAGCAGCCCAGGACTGAACCTCGACCCATCCACCCCCTCCGCTCCCTGACCGTATACAGCGGGCCTAAAACACTATCAGCCGCCCCCTCCCTGACCGTAAACAGCGGGCCTAAAACACTATCAGCCGCTCCCTCCCTGACCGTATACAGCGGGCCTAAAACACTATCAGCCGCTCCCTCTCTGAACCGTATACAGCGGGCCTAAACACTATCAGCCGCTCCTCCCTGACCGAAAACAGCGGGCCTAAAAACACTATCAGCCACCTCCGCTCCGCTGACGGCGTAAACAGACGGGCCTAAAACACTATCAGCCGCTCCCTCCCTGACCGTATACAGCCGGGCCCTAAAACACTATCAGCGCTCCTCCCTGACCGTCTACAGCGCCTAAAAAACACTATCAGCCGCTTCCTACCCTGCCGTAAACAGCGGGCCCCTAACACTCATCAGCCACTCCGCTCCCTGACCGTAAACAGCGGGCCTAAAACACTAATCAGCCGCTCCCTCCCAGACCGTATACAGCGGGCCTAAAACACATCAGTCCGCTTCTCCCTAACCGTATACCAGCGGGCCTAAAACACTATCAGTCAGGCCGCTCCCTCACCTGACCGTATACAGCGGGCCAAAACATTTATTAAAACTATCAGCCGCTCCCGCTCACTGACGCGTATACAGCGGGCCTAACACACTATCAGCCGCTCCCTCCTGACCGTATACAGCGTCTAAAACACTATCAAGCCGCTCCCTCCCTGACCGTATACAGCGGCCTAAAACACTATCAGCCGCTCCCTCCCTGACCGTATACAGCGGGCCTGAGGCTCTACGCACACGGGTGCGTTTTGCATGCGTTACGTTACGTTCCGATCCGTCACGGCGGGTCTGAAGTACGGCTGTCGCGCTTCTCGATTCGTCTCGACGCGTTGCGGTGCGTCACGACGCTGATGGCAAGAAATCAGCTTGTTTGAAGCTTAGGAAAGCTATTATTTGCGGAATATTGGGTGACCGAACGCAACGCAACGCATGAAAAACGCACCGTGTGGGGAGGGCCTAAAACACTATCAGCCGCTCCCTCCCTGACCGTATACAGCGGGCCTAAAACACTATCAGCCGCTCCGCTCCCTGACCGTATACAGCGGGCCTAAAACACTCTCAGTCTTCCCCGTCCGAGCGTTGCAGTCTCCGGTGATATTCACCGCCGAGCGCTGCAGTCTCCGGACCCGGCACCACTCTATTAGGCTTCCGGGCACCTACACCTGGGGAAAGGTCGACTCGAGGCTGCCAGCCAACCAAAAACAGACACGGACCAGACTGCGGCGCGGCAGACGGGATGTTTGGTTATGGGCCCGTGGTGACGTCATCTTGTTTGGTTAAGGGCCGGTGACGTCATCGGTTTAGAGTGTGACGTCAGTGGGTCAGGGTCGGGCAGGGTGACGAGACGCAGGGTCAGGCGGCGACATCAAGGTGTTTGAAGAAGGGATGTAAAAAGCGAGAGGAGTTCTCAGTACCCGGTGAGGCTTGCTTGTGGTGTGTTTCAAAGCAATGGTGGACAGGATTTGGGCATGGGCGTGGTTTGTGCACCCAGTGGCTGGATCATTGACCTCTATAGGTATAGGTATTGACCTATATATGTCAATGGGCTGGATATAAAGCTGTATCATTTGTAATGCAAAGTCTAACACGCTCTTGCGCTCATATTTCGATGACATCATTGAACAAATGTCTGATACTATTATTCAAGACAAAATTAATTTGTGAGGGAGACGGGTTAGAAGAAAAGGTGAAGAAAGAGTATAAATACTAACAAGGTTCTCTCAAGGGCGTCGCCACCTCCCGAAATTGGGGGGGGGGGGGACGAAGGCATTCTAAAGTCCATTCTTTACATGCAATGCCCATAGGCTTAATGTTAAAATCCGAAAATGTCGGGGGGACACGTTCCCCAGCGCCTCCCCCCCCCCCTGATGACGGTTCCGCTGTGTTGTTTGCTGTCCAGGCAGCGCGTCTTAAACTTCCACGGCTTGTTTGTACCAACATCGATGCTTATTAAAGATGGGATCAACTTGAACGCGTTTCGTACTAATCGTTAACGGCATTTTTTGTTGCAATTTTAGACATTTTCCGGTAAAATTAGCATTTATTATTTTGTTATGCATTGATGCTTGCGCATACACCATGTCGTTAATACTTCTGCAGATGTCCCTACTCGAGAACATTCATGTGGGGATTACGAATCGTTCAACAATCGTCTGCAACACAAATCATCATAACATACATACGCTCATTAACTCGAATAACACGACAATATCGTTTCCACTTTCCATTCATATTGATTGACGTTTTATTCATTTATTTAGTATTAAAAAAAAAACATCGCCTTCTTGTCAATGCAGACATCGCAATGAAACTGTTAATCATTTTGTCATTTCATGTCAAAATCATACCGAGCAGAGAGACATTTTGTCTTAAAAGCCATCTCCCACACATTACTTCCTGATTGTGATAAATAAACCACCCAAGGAACAACTACGTCCATATACTATACTCGGGACTGACCTCACGGCTGCGCGGTCAGGTCACCGGTGGCCTGGTATTTTCATAAATTCTACTCAAATTCCAGCGATTTGGCTAGTATCTTATTTGATTTTGTCCTGCAATCCCCACCTTAAACTGGATCGGGTGTGCCCGGAGGTGGTCACTGTGGCTTGGCTTTGATTTAACATCAGAGCGAGCTGTGCTCGTGCGGCGCGCAGTTTTAACCGCCGTCACTTTATTTTCAGACAGGGTGCCTTGATTTAAGCTATTTTGCTTTGCACCTTTCTGATTTATTTACATATTTTGTTTCCTTTATGTTCAATAAACTTGATGATGATGATGATGATGACGTTAAAAATTGTACATATCGATCATTCAGAAAGGGACAAAAATGGCGAAGAGCTCTGGCATTATCCACACTTCATGCCACGAAGTGTCCATTTAAGTTGCAAACAGTCATTTATTCCTATTTGTTCACCCTTCTGAATACAAATGGGTTTCTTTTCATCGAATAATCAAACTAGTTTTAGCGGATTCGCCGCACCCTTTGAGTCCAATGCCTTGATTTGGGCACGCTATTTTTGCTTCTGATGACACCTACTTAAAAAAATGACCTTGAAGTAGGTTGTCACGAAGTAGGACTCCTTCACATTTTACCAATGTTGCACATCAAACTTGCAGTGATGTTACTGATCAACTGGACAGAGGCGACAGCAGATATAGCGGTTTCAAGAAACCTCAGTGCCGAAAATTCTTCCTCATTATTGCCGAAGCTTAAAAGAGAGCCCGCTACTTGCAAGGAATGCTTTGTTCGAAATCAACCACAAATAAGATTGATAGCGGTTAAATCGGTCAAAATGTATGTTAGAGATTTCGAGAAAAATGGTACCTATCAAGCAAGGGAAGAAAACTATAATTTAACCATTTTCAGATTCAATCCTTTAATCTTTGCTCTTACATTGTTAATGAACAGCTGTTCCACTGATTTCCGTGATCATCAAAACACGTTTTCAATACTTAACGAAACCATTAACTGAAACGAAATGTTAAATAAACATATTTAATTTAAGGTCAGGGTCAGTCTTACCTTCCTTTACAGTCCAGTAGTGGTGATATCCGCTCTGTGCTGGCTTTGGACATTTTAATCGGTCTTTCAAAACACACCGTCTTTCACCGCATATCACACACCGTCCCAACGTAGACGAGCAGTCGCTGTAATTCACCACTATCCACTCAAATGCCCCTAAAAAGAGGAAATCCCTCGTCAGCAGAAATGCAAGCAAAATCGCAACCGACTCAATCAGAGGATTTTCTTCCAAAGCACCAACAGTTGACAACTAGTGAATCCAGCTATCATTTACACATATTTGTCACGAAAACACCGTTAATCTGAACTACTAATCAATTTCCAAGCCTCTAGAGCACCTCAAGACGTCCTAGAAGCGTCCACAACAGCGGCCACCTAATCCACCACAGATCTCAGTGAATCTCTCGGGCGTGTATCACTGCCTGCCACCGCAGCCTCCGACCTGGACAGCCTGTTGATCACCACTGTCAGAGGTCTGGACTCTGTTGTCGCTGTGGCGCAGTCTCCTGTTAAGCACTGCGCAGAGGTCCACTGTCGCTGTGCTACTGCTCTCCCTAGCAACAGAGCTCTGTTGGCTGCCGCGGAGATCATCCGTCATTGGCAGTTAAACTGGACACGCACAAAAACACGNGCGGGGGAGGGGATGCAGCGCATGCGAAAGTTTGTTGAACATGGTAGAGGTAACAAATAATAAGCACAGCTGAAGACTGATTTATAATTGTTTTCCATGGAAAATTGGGGGTGGAACGGAGCCAGGACAGCCTACCATAGCAATTAGGATCAGCTGCCCTGGCTGAACTTTGTAAGAGCTTAAACGGGAGCCGAGCAATGAAAACAGAACGGCTATACATACAATTGCCCCGGCTGAAGTTGTGTGGAACTTATTCCGGTAAAAATCCCTGTCTGGAGTCAAATTAATTGTAAAGTCTTGTGCAGTTCTGAAAAATTGAGCAGAAGAAAATCCCATTTTATTAATTTAGCTTCACGAAAAAATGAAAAGTTGACTGTGTGTTATGCATGTTGTGATGTAACGAGTTAACCTTGCGGGTTTATGGCCCAGAGTCTCCGGCAAATTAAGCCACCATTCCAGCGTCTGGTGCGAGAGATCGACCAGCTCTGACACAAAGACCCATGCATTGTTGTGCTGTTAGAACTCTTTGATTCTATATATGATATGAGTTGCAATGTTTTCGCTCTAACTACTTTTGGGCCCATGGTTAACCCTATTCCCTGCGGGAGGCAGATTCTGCCCCCCCCGGTAGTTTTTCGCCCGCCACTTCTGAACCGTTACGTCTATCGTCATAAAACTTTCGGACTTTTCCTAAATATGAATGACGCGTGTTCTGTGATTTTTGTTTACAAATCGGCACAGCAGAGGCGGCTCCAGGGTCATGTTTTTGGGAGGTCGTTTCGAATGCGGGTGTGCGGCCGCAGTACTTCCTTGTAGTTTGCGGGTAAGCGTCAGAAACTAATGTGATGCTTTTGCACATTCATGCATCTATTAGATTATAATATTTTGGCAGAGGCGAAGCTCAGTACATACTGGGAGGCATATTCTCAGTCAATTATAGGACCCAACTCCAAATAAAGCAAATTGATAAAAAGCTTCCGCACATGGTGCCGCCCACGTGGTTTACCTAATCTCACCTATGCAACAGTTTGTAATTTTAAATCAAGTATACAGCAAAAACCACATGTGACGTTCCCTACGTCCCAAACCTAAGTGAAAGTACGCACCTATTTTTATAAAAATCCCCCCATTTTTTAATACCTGAGTACGGCCTATGATTTTTCGTTTTTGTCTTACCTGTTTACATGTATTTGAAGGGCATGCAATGAAGCTCTCAAAACGTTTTTGGCATGAATTCCGTCGATATCACGATGTGCCACAATGGCCTTAAAAAATCCGCTATTTTAGCCCCTGTGCTCCCCCATTTTTGAACAAAAGAATATTGGGGTTCCAGATATAAATATTTTGTCACGAAAAATCGAATGGTGTTTGTCCCATCGAAATCGGCCGAGCGGTTCTCGAGATCTCTGGGGGGGGGGGCAGAATCTGCCCCCCACGCAGGTTAACATAATTCTGGCCGCCCGAAGGGAATAGGGTTAATATGCAGGTGTTTGCTAGAGCAGTATGATGATCACAAGTATTCACCGTTTGTTACTAGCTCTCATAGTTCCTGAGATATTCAAGAGTTTCTAGAGCAAAGTCCTTCACCTTAGAAAACGTGAACTTTGATGACCTCTGGTGACGTCAATATTGACCTGAGCCAAATAACATTCAAATAACTTCAAATGACCTTGTAGAAAGCCTTCGAACACTGTCTTCTTGTCTTGCTAGCCTTCTTAGTTTTCAAGTTAGAGGGTTGGATCCCAATGAGGCTTAATACGCTGATCATGCCGGCTAGCATACGTCATGTGCACCTGACGACTGACGTCACGACCAATCAGGCCTTGAGACCCTTCTTTGTTATAGAGCCTTGGGTCCGCCTCACACGGATGCGTTTTTCATGCGTAACATTGCGTTCAGTCACCCAATATTCCTCAAATAATAGCTTTCCCAAACTGCAAACAAGCTGATTTTTTTTGCCATCCGCGTCGTGACGCACCACAACGCGTCGAGACGCATCGAGAAGCGCGTCATTGCCGAACCGTGGTAGAGTAGAACAGTCCAAATGCCCGTCGGGGATTCCAGGGATTCCCGCAGTGGGAAGTGCTGTTAGAACACGACCTTATATTCCTAATCCTAGATGGCACTAGTAGTAAACGCCTGGAATTATGCTGTACCGCACAGCTTGAAGCCGAGAGATGCGGATTGCGGACTACGCAATGAATGAGGATGTAGCGAGTCAATGGGTCTGTTCCCGTCGCGCCTCCAATTGCCTCTAACCGCCTCTAACCTCCTCCGGTCGCTCTCGTGGCTGCTCCGAGTTGCTCCTAGCTCATCCAGCTGCGCCCGAAACTTCCTCTAAACTCTTCAAATCTGCTCCCGAAATCGAGGTGGGACAACCAGAGGAGGCTATGCAGTGCAGTCTAACTAGTAACTCACAGTGTCGTGTGATGAGTCGCAGTCTAACTCACAGTGTCGTGTGATGAGGCGCAGTCTAACTCACATTGTCGTGTGATGAGGCGCAGTCTAACTCACAGTGTCGTGTCATGGGGCGCAGTCTAACTCACAGTGTCGTGTGATGAGGCGCAGTCTA
>VOPJ01005338.1:0-51610 GCA_014673585.1 Semibalanus balanoides | reverse complement strand
GACTACGGGTCCTCGAACTGCCGTCGCTATACTATCGTCGTCGTCGTGGCGATATGATCACGGTGTATCAGCTGCTGCGTCAGGGAGTTGACGTCGACGCGACGAAGTTCTTCGCCGCTGCAACTACTAGTACTACCCGGGGCCACCAGTTGAAGCTGCTGAAGTCTAGGGTAGTCTCCAGGGTCCGACGGAACGCCTTCAGCGTACGAGTGATCAACGAGTGGAACGCGCTGCCACCCTTGGTGATCGACGCCCCCAGCATCAACGGTTTCAAGGCTAGACTTGACAGACATTGGGTACATGACATGTACACTATCCACATCAACAACTGAGGAATAGTATCTTGCTAAGTATTGTACGGATCCGTGAGGCTAAGTGGCCTGATAAATTCCGCACTTTATAAGTACAAGAAAGTATAAGTATAAAACGGCAGGGCATACTGTTCCATGCTCAAACTACCTAGTACCTACCTACTTATTTTATTTTACATAACATTGGCTAAATGGTTTGAATGATACCAACTTACTCAGGGCTATATAATACTATTGGGTTCAGACTTCAGCATACAATGCCAAGCAGAGCCTGTACCCAAAACTAACTACCCATCAATATATTATCAGTTCAACATATAATTTTAGCACTGCCATGAGACCAGACCTGAGACAAGATTTAATAGGGACCTTTCTGAATGTTTCACCTTTCTGAAAGTTGTCAAATATATGCAGGTTTAGTAAAACATATGAAGTATGTGCTGTTGAAAATGATGATTTTATTTGTTTCTCAGTCACTTAACTTTACCTATAATTATTATTTTTAGTTAGGATAATGACCAGATTGGTTATTGATTCAACTTATTTGGCACAATTCAATCAGGATTTATTTGGAAACATAAATTATTCAATTGATGTTTGATTATGTCATAAATAACAATTTTGTATAAAAGATTCTTTCTAATTCAAAGAATCAAAACAATTTGTGATTTATTCACATTTGATTCAACAATTAAACAACATTAAGCAATCTCTTGATTCAATCAGCCTTGTTTCTAAGCAGGTTTTGAATGAATCACAACTCATAAAAAGATCAAACTGTGAATCAAATAATTTTTTATTTAAGGGATTTTGATTGAATGATTCCAATTGATTCAATCAGAGTCAAATCAATATCCAGTCTGATAATTACATAATTATTGAGCTATAGAAAGCTAACAAGTATGGCACCATCTTTGTAGACAATTCAGGCAACTAAAACACAAACAATTATTTTGTTGTCATGCTCGCAGCATGAAATCCAACCAAGGTTCAAACACAAGTTGTTTTTCTCCCAAGAACAACAATCTTTAAGTGGCTATCAGCCAAGGCAGCACTTGCATAGACCCCGTTTTGAAAATAAAAAAATCAATTTGCATAAAAACTGTACAGTTTTGGAGAAAAAAAAGAAGCAATTAAGACTCTACAATAATGGCATACGATAATGGCTATCCCAGTTCAAAACAATACAAATGTGAAACATTTCAGGAAACGTTGTTCAGTGCTCACTGCTCAGACGCTGTTCCGTGTTCAGTGTTAATTACTGTGTTTTACCTATAATGTAAAACTTTCCTTTAACATCAAACATCCAGATTCCCTATTAATATTGTTTACCATTACCCTAATCTTAACCAAAATATACCCACCTAACTTGGACTGGCAGGTTTATACAGGCTTGCATTGGACCGTTTATACAGCCTTGCATTGGACCAACAAATATGTTCAGTAATACCTACAATTGTTTTAGAGCCTTGCCTACAATGTTAATAAATATTGTATTGAACTAAATCACTCCACTGGCTGAGGGGTATGAAAAATGAAAAATGATAGAAAAAGTCGTAGAACACACCAACCAATTGGAAACATGCTTCGACAAATAAACTTTGTAATCTGAAGCAAAAAAGAAAAATACGAGTTCACGTTTGCATCAACTGCGGCATAGTTGTCAGCAAAAATACTGTCTTAACCGCTGATCAGTAGAATGCTAATAAATATCTACCGGATTCGGAGCGTAGTCGCCAAGGATCACTTAACACTAGTCATAGTCGTTCTACGGAGATAGGAATCGGTAGAAAACATCAAAAGCTTGCGTGCGAGCTGATGATTTTTGTTGTGTTGTGGTAGTTGTTAGATTAGCGCTTTGGAGCAGCCCCCAAAATAAATAATTGTGCAGATATTCGAATTGAGGTAAGTTTAAGTGCATTGCAAACATGGTAGTTTAACTCTGGTGTAATTATTATAACAAATAACCTCAAGCCAACCACACACTGCCAGAAGGCATCCAGCAAGGCAATTTCGCCACTTCGAAGACTAAGGATGATTCAGATTGGACATGATAAACTTCAAGATTATTTACACCACATATGTTAGACCACATCTTGAGTATTGTATACAGGCAGCTGGCCCATACATGGTGCAGGATTTTTAGGGACTGGAAAGGGTTCAAAGGAGAGCGACAAAGATGGTAAGCCAGATAAAGCATCTAACATATGAAGAATGCTTTACAAAATTGAACTGCTTCGTGTTGAATAGAGAATCCTGAGGGGCGAGGCGACTTAATTGAAACTTACAAGATCCTGACTGGAAAAACCAATGTGGATCCCAACCAGTTCTTTGATTTAAACAAGCCTGACAAAACAAGAGGACACAGCAAGAAGCTGAAAATTAGTAGATCAACACACTTATCAAGACTGAAGTTTTTTGCTAACAGAGTCGTTACACAGTGGAATGACCTATTACAAGAAGTTGTAGATGTTGAGTCCACCAACTCATTCAAGAACAGACTTGGCCAACACTGGGCCATAAACTATCATTAAATCAGTCCTAACCTATGATTTATGAAGAAGTGAGCACTGAATAGACCCTGTCTCCACCCAGCTCACCCAAACCTAAACCTAAACCTAATTATACAGTCATTCTAACTAATATAAAGGTTTCAAGCATCAACGATTACATGTTTTGATGTAATCTCACTTCAGCTTTACTTTGACTTTGAACCCTTTGCTCCTCCATGTTGATGTATGGTTATTCAACGGTGCCATATTGTTTTCCCCTTTTAACAATTGTCCTTCCTAGGGTCTGTTCCAGTCGCACTTCTAACCTCCTCAAAGTTGCTCCCACTTGGTCCAGTCGTATTCTTTAACACAGAGCAGTTGCAGTTGGAGCAACTTAGAGGAGAAAAGAGGTGCGACTGGAACAGGCCCCTAGTATTCCCCTCACAATTGCAATGCCTTCCCATAAGCCAATGCCCTCCCTATCATATTCCACTACAATGAAGTGCCCTATGACAAATTATGCTCCTGTTAACAATCCCCTCCTGTTCACATTACCCACCCTATTACATCAACCTATGACAAATTACGGACCCATTTGTAATCCCCTCCCACTCATATAACTTTATTACAAATTGCCCTATGACAAATCTACCTACTGTTTGCAATCTCCTCCCGCTTCATATTACCCTATGACGAATCACCCTCCTGTTTGTAATGCCCTCCTGCTCACATTGCCGTCTCATTCACATTGTCCTCCCAATTGTATTCCCCTTCTGTTGCATTTCTCTCCCATTTTTGTGCTCACTCTAGCCTTCCTAAGATCGGTATTAGTTTCAAGGCCTAACCTGACCCAATCTAACCTAACACTAACAGCAGGTAGGGCCTAGGGGAGCACAACAGGGAGGGGAATGTGATAGGGAGGGCAATATGAACCAGAGGGTATAGTGAATTAGAGGGTAATTTGTCACAGAGCGATTTGTAATAGGGTACCTGATATGAATGTTAGGGTATTGTGAACAGGAGGTCAATTTATTATAGGACAATTCATAATAGGATAATATGAATTGGAGGGTATTGTGAACAGTATGGGAATTTGTTATAGGGCATTTTTCCATAGGTGAGAACGATAGGGAGGGCACTGTGATCAGGAGGGGAATATGATAGGGAGAGCCATTTGTATTGAGGAAAATGAAACTCCCTTAATTCAACTTACCTTAAACTTGATTG
The DNA here is from genome assembly GCA_014673585.1 of Semibalanus balanoides. Taxonomy (NCBI): domain Eukaryota; kingdom Metazoa; phylum Arthropoda; class Thecostraca; order Balanomorpha; family Balanidae; genus Semibalanus; species Semibalanus balanoides. The sequence continues at coordinate 47,580 of VOPJ01005338.1, read as the reverse complement.
TTAATCATCACTTGTAAATTTCACAGTGAGTTAGTATGTTATGATCAGTATGACATGTTTATTTGTTTTCAGCTCACTTGTTGAATATTATCATTGTTTCAGGCTTGGTAATGGCCTCAAAAGGTGACAAGAATTCCGGTAACTCGGACAAGGAGTTAGCTGTGAAAGCTAAATCAGAGTTCAACAAAGGCAACTATGCAAACTGTGCTCAATTTTTGGAAAAGTTGACTGCTGACAAAAATGGTGATCTTAAACTTGCCCACAATAAAGCAGTGGCAGAGTTTTATAAAGGTGGGCTGAAGAAGACAGAAGCTTTTCAAAAGGCCTTGAAGACCATCTTTGAAAAGGTTTGTAAATATTTGTATTTGTGTTTTATCAGTCACCTCTTATAAGTTGATTGATTCAAGCTCCAGTCATTATTTCATCCTAAATCAAGCTATTAAATTGTTGGCGAGATTCACTTTGGTAGCAATGTGGGTTTGCATTCAAAGGTGTTTACTGAGTGCACACAACAACGCATCGCATATACATATAAGTTTTCCTGGTATGGAAAATATAACTAACAAACATATATGCAGTGAATATACAACATAATGGACCTATTCCCTTCGCACCTCTAACCTCCTCAAAGTTGCTCCCACTTAGTCCAGTCGTATTCTTTAACCCGCCATTGGCTGGGGGGGGGGCGAAAAACACCCCCCTCAGGATTTTCACAATAGGTCACAAACCAACAGCGCTATCAACGCCAAACTTCAGGTACTTTATTCTTCATCAATTTGGCGTCTTCAATGCAAATTTTTAAAAATTGACGATTTTTTTTCGAGTTATATCGAATTTAGTGACGTCACTACACACCACTTTGGCGCAAATATCAGCTAAGCACACAGGCTTGTAAATAGACGATTCCCTTAAGAAAAAATGCAATTCTTAACGTCAAAAGATAGCAAATTTGCAAGGGAGAAAGGGCAATCTCGGTTTGTGAAATTTTGGATTTTGGGACCCCCCAAAATAAAAAATAAATCATTTTTTTGAAAAAAATTGCCCACAAAAACAATTTTTTTTTTTAATTTATAAAAAAGGAAGATATGTAAGAGAACACATATGTACCATTACCCAAACAGAATTTCAAAGGCCAATATCTCTATTTTTTGAATCACTGATTGCTTCCCAAGTATGATTACCTCATGACGTCACTTTTTGAAAGTACGTTTTGGGGGCTTTATTATCGACCAGATACATAAAAATAAATGGTACCACTGTGTTGCTGAGACAAAACTGGATTATAAAAATGCATTTTTAATTTATATTTATATATTTCTAAAGTTGACCTCTTATGACCTGACCTTGACCTTATATCAGGTCAGATCTGAAAATGGCTGCTATAATCATCGAGTTATTTGTGTAAGATAACCCATAAAACATGTGTCGCATGATCTCTTGCAAATAGTGACCTGAGTTTGACCTGACCTTGACCTTGACCTTTGCGTTACAATTCACTTTTGCTTATACGAGAGAACTGCACTATACATTTATAGAGCACTTGTGCGATTTTCGGTCTCATATATACGGCTTTGGTGGGGAAGTAATGGCTCAAAAACTAAAAATAAACTACCATTTGACCTTTGACCTGAATAGTGACCTGACATATGAACCTTATTTATAAAATTTAGAGTAGCTAAGTGGGATCTCGTTGAGAGCTTTCGATTGGCGTCCTTGCGTGTCTCGCTGCGATTATTGTTTCGGGAGATAATGAGGGGCGTTTTTCGACCCCCCCCCCCCCCAGGCAATGGCGTTCGGCTGAGACTCCAGCCAAATGCCGGGTTAACACAGAGCAGTTGCAGTTGGAGCAATTTAGAGGAGGTTAGAGGCGGTTAGAGGCGCGACTGGAACAGGCCCAATGCATCACCAGATCTTGCATCCCAATGTATCTCTGCATGCAATCTGGTGATAGCTCTTGGATCCCAATTAATCATGTATTAACCAATCAAAGTTAATCTATGTATTTATTGCTCATTATTTAATATTTATTTATTTATTTTAAGGTCCAAATGATTAATCGACCCTATAGCTCAGTCGGGAAAGCGCTGGGCTCTTGACCTCACCCGGTAGTGGCAGCGCAAGTTCGATTCGCTTCTGCGCTCTCTGTTTGCCCTTGACTGGGATGACCTGTGGCCGGTGGCATCGGTCGCGTTCAAGGTCAGTTGACGTCAGAGGGCAGGGCGGGGCGGACCGTGTCCAGGTATGTCGGGCACGTACAACTTTCGCTTCTAAATTCTGCCGGACACCAGGAATTGCGCGATCGGTTGGTAGGGTCAGGGCCTGCACAACAAGCTTTGGGTGCGTCAATCCCGACAAAAGTTGCAAATGTTTAGGTTTTCGCACTTTTCCTCATGATTTTGACCATGCTGATTGCAACCATGACACTCGTTTTCATGTCAGACTGTCGGATACCCGGACTAATTTCATTTGAAAATTGTAGTTTTTTTGCCATAGACTTATAATGGCAGCACGTAAGCAAAGCCCTTCTATGGCGACACCAAATCAATTGACAAGTTACTATAATGGAGTTATATGCAGGGTCACCAAATATTGAAAATTGTATTGTGTCCGGAAGCAGTAGATTTTCTGATCATGCTGATAATTTAAATGTTTTATCCGAGGCCTACAACATGCTTAAAACATTAATTTAAGTGCGGCTGGCGAACTGCCATTTGCGTAAAACCGTACTACGCTTCAGGTGGGTGACGTCACAGGCTACCACTTTTAAGATCACTCCACGTCATGGCTTTCAATAAGAATGCTAATTTCCTCATATAGATCTAAAAATTTATAATCAAATGCTCTTCTTGCTTTTCATTTTTTTGTTTCATTTGGTCGCAAACTATTTTGCATGTAAAATGCTTTAATTTTATTAGTAAGCCTAACCAAGTTCCGCCTTTTTTTTTCCCTGATAGCTCCTTCACATTAATGCCGCCAAAAGTGGACCAAATCAAAAATATGCATCTAGTTTTACTTACCACATGTTCTTTTTATGTGAAACTAACTAAGCATTTCACAATCGACGGCTCATTAAATTATCTATCTCTTAAGATTAGCGGAAGTCAGCTACTCATAGCCTGTGAACGTCCAACCACTCAAGTACGAGTAAACGCTCTTCTTGCTTCTTTCTTTGCCTTATTGCTAAGAAAGAAGGGAGTAGTTAGGAAATATTATTATTTTAAGAACTAGAAATATTTCTCTTCGTTTGGTGTATTTTTCCTCACAACGTGCATATCCTCCATTGTATTTGTGCACAGCTCATCCACTTGGCAGCATTGCAACGAGCTTACTCATTGTAAATGTGTCATGGATAAGCTGAGAAAGTGACTAGTCGCTTAATCCTAATTTCATACATATTCCTCGATTATTTTACATTGCATTTCGTTCGGGTCGCTTTGGGCAAACACGAAAGGACAACTCCAGTACTGCTGTCTTTTCACTTCTTGTTTAGAGTAGCCTTGTGAGCGTTACTGTGTTTTTTGCGACTGCTCTCAACCCGTTGAAGGAGCCACTCACGCTTCTTCTCATTCTTTGTGAGGATCTTGAAGTAGTCATTGATCAGTTTAACCCCGCGCTGTAACAATACCGGGAGCCTTGCGCCAGCTGGTGATGTTGAAAACATATAACTCTCCCGCTCTCCCACCAGGTCCGACAGCTGGGTCTCAGATTCACCTGAGGGAGACAGGCGCTGTGCCCTGGTGCGGCTGGGGCCGGTGGCGGAAAGCTGCGCAGCTTTCGGCAGCTTCTCTTTTCTTGGCCCAGGCGGTACGGAAATAGCGTGAGTGGCCCCCGACCTGCTGCAGAAACACAAACATGGCGACCTCAGCTTCTCCAGCGCCGTATTTGCCAGTAGGGCATTCTCTCTGATCTGCAATGGCGCAACTAAGTTTTTGTACGTTTCACTAAATTTATGGTAGTTACCTATTGCATCATTATACAATTATACACAACCTTAAACATTATAGCAAGTTCCTTAAGAACACGTAGGCAATGGCGAGCAATGGTCTACAATCTAACATGCACTTTATATGGATGTATCTGTTTCGCGATCCCGGCCGAGTCCGCATGAACATGTTTCTAATGCAATGTTTCGGAATATCGTGGATTTTTTATTTTCATTTTCGCTTCATTTTTATCATACTGGTGGAAGAACTGTTCTGTAGACTGGAAAGTCGTTTACTGGTGCGCGGCGCCGCGTCCTGCCTGGCAGATAGTAACGGCACGTATACCAGAGCGAGGAAGTTGGCCATCTTCTTGAGCGCTTTGACCATCTGATGGTCAAAACGCTCAAGATATGATAAAATGAAGCGAAAATTAAAAAAAATCACCACGATATTCCGAAACATTGAATGGAAAATATGTTCCTGCGGATGCGAACAGATACACCCCATTGTAATAGTGCATGAAGATTGTAGACCATTGCTCGTCATTGCCTATATCTTCTTAAGAAACTTGGTATAATGTTTAAAGTTGCGTATAATTGTAGCATGATGTAATAGGTAACTACTATACATTTAGTGAAGCGTACAACAACTTAGTTGCGCCATTGCAGATCAGAGAGAATGCCCTACTGGCAAATACGGCGCTGGAGAAGCTGTAGTCGGCATGGTTGGTTTCTGGAGCAGTCGGTGGTGCCGCTCACGCTATTTTCCGACCGTCTGGGGGCCAAGGAGAAGGAGAAGCTGGCCGAGAAGCTGCGCAGCTTTCCGCCACCGGCCCAGCCGCACCAGGCACAGCAGCCTGTCTTCCCTCAGGTGATGCTGGAGACCCAGCTGTCGGACCTGGTGGGAGAGCGGAGTTACATGTTTTTCGACATTCTAGGCTGCAGCTGGCTGCAGCTCCCGCCGGCGGAGTGGGGCTGACTGCGCGGACTTCACAAAGGCGAGAGACTTTGCGGTACTGTAAAGACTACCAACGAGGGTTATGCTGAGCGTGGGGTTAACTGATCAATGATTTTTCCAAAGTTCCTCACAAAGAATGGGAAGAAGCGTGAGCGGCTTCTTCAAGGGGTTGAGAGCAGTCGCAAAAAATACAGCAACGCCCACAAGGCTACTCTGAACAAGAAGTGAAAAGACAGCAGTACTGGAGTTGTCCTTTCGTGTTTGCCCAAAGCGACCCGAACGAAATGCAATGGTAAAATATCGAGGAATATGTATGAAATAGGAACTAAGCGACTAAGTTTTTCTCAGCTTATCTCATGAACAACATACCGTATGAGTAGAAAGCTCTGCAATGCTGCCCAGTGGGATGAGCTGTGCAAAATACAATTATAGTAAACCTGTCCAATCCGATTTGGGTCGTCATAGAAGGGCTTGCTTACGGGCTGCCATTATAAGTCATGGCAAAAAAACTACAATTTTCAAAATGAAATTCAGTCCGGGTAATCCGAAAGTTTTGAACATGAAACGAGTGGCATGGTTGCAATCAGCATGGTCAAAATCATGAGGAAAAGTGCGAAAACCAAAACATTTGCAACTTTTGTCGGGATTGACGCACCCTAAACAAGCTCTGCTTAGCGCGGGTCCTCACCTCGGAAATCCAAACTATTCAAAACATTTGGAATAAATTAATTGAAAAATATACAATTTATTGATAAAATGTAGGTACCAACGGATATACGATTATATAGGTGTGTTTTATTATAAAAAATAATAATATTAACAATATGCGAAATGGGTTAAGAAATAACCGCTCTGTAAGGGATCTAGTGGGTCTCTGGATATAATATGGGACATTGATCTGGGTTGCTGGTGGATCTCTATTCAAAATAGTGCTTATTCTAATGGGTCCTAGTAGGTCCTTTGTCAAATTTTGAAACAGTTCCTTGATCTGAGTGGATTTGATATTCAATTCCCAGTGATTAGACCATTAATTCATTTTTTAGGATCTAGGACCAGTCTAGCCAAAGGTCAGGTCAAGCCAGGCCCAGCTTAGCCCAGCCGAGGTCAGCCCAGCCTAATAAGCTGTAAGTACTCAGGCATCATGGTATTATTTTAGTTACCTGGGGCTGAAGTATCATATACTTTTTGACTTATTCCATCAGCTGTCTCAGATCAACATACATGACACCTCCCAGCTATCAATTCAGACTAATTGTGAGCCCTGTGGTTCCTGCATTGAGCATTGTGCACCGCGTGTACCCATTCTCATCTATTGTGTTTGGCGCCACAGGCGAAGCTGCGCCCGGAGCGCCTGGAAACCTTGGAGGACGTGGACACCTGTGTGCTGTACTACAACTACGCCGTCGTCCTGTACCACCAGCGCCAGTACCGCGCCGCGCTCGGCATCGTCAGCAAGATCTCCCGCTACATTGAGCCGCTCGGTGAGTACAGGCCCGAAGTGAGTAAGAGGTTGGGGGGGGCAGGGGCAAAGAGTCTTCACAAAAGGTATGTCATGTCAGCTATCACGTCATGGGTTTCGGTATGTAGATCTATAACCTCCTTCGCGTGGGATTAATTTGCTATCTGTTTCCATTTCCGATGCATTCGAGTCACGAAAAAAGCATAGACGGAAGATGAAAGAATCGGTGAATTTTACAACTAGACATCTTATGGTATAAATTAATTCACGGCTACTAGTTGTTTATTGGATCATCCGTTTTAATTTTCGGTTCTCGCATCGAAGTCGTCAAGAAGTTCGTGAAAAAGAAGGCAACAAGTCGTTGTCTAGATTCTCTGGGACGTGAAGAGATAAAACAAACGCAAACGTAAACACAAGTACGGGCGCAAATTGACCTGTGTTGTCGGTGTGCCCAAAAACCCTAATGAACGAACGCATAGACAAGAGCGTCGCCACCTTTCGAAAGTTGGGGGGGGGGAGGCGGAGGTACTTTGAAGTCTTTTCTTTCCTTGCAACGCTTGACGTTATGTTAAAAATCCGAAAATAATTAGGGACGCCCGACGCGTGCCCCTTGGGAAGGGTGCGTCTAAACGCCTCCCCCGCCGGCACGGCGCGGGTTTTGCTGCAAATTAGCATGTAATATATGGTAAAAGGACGTTTAGGGGTAGTCACCATTTCGTCAGGAGGGACCATTCGGGGTATGCCTATTTGGTCAACACGTAGCCCAGTGCTCTCCCAGCTGAGCTGTACAGACGGACCAGTTGATGCTCTGTTCAGATTCACTGTCTAATTATTCATGTACTCCCGCATAGAGTGTACCCCTCTCAATGGTAAAATTCCTTCCCTCATTTGATTACAACATAGCTATGTATGTTGCTACAGGCTCTGAGCTCGGCTGCCTGCATAGCCATAATAACAGGGGGATGAGGGTCATGCCCCACTCACTTTTTGATCTAAGCTTTTGCTTAAAGGGAATATAGCACCTTTAACAAAGTTTTTAACTGAGATAGCCAGATTGTCGGGTGTACTGAGAAACCTCTAAATCTGAAATTTTTCCTTCCAAAACGACCTAGTTGCTTGAGTTTTTGGAACGCAAAAACGCGTTGGGGCATATTTGGGCATTTGGGCATATAACAATTTAGTGACGTTTCGCATACGTCATATAGTAGTTACTTACTCCACTGTTCAGGTATGCGTGCCCCACGTCCCCTACCAGGCGCGAGCGAGCGCCGGTCGACCCAGTCAGTCGCGTTTCACGTAAACCGGGTGCACCATCGTGCGGTCGGCACGCAGCTGTCAAGCCTACTTGTCGGCGTCACAACTCTGCTTTGGTGACGCAGATTTGTTCGTGACGTCACATGTAACATATTACTATTTTTCAAATTACAACAAATTCTGATTTTTTCGCAAAAATGAATGCCGACTCGTAATCAGGGCATTCTTCTCCATCATTCTACATACTTTTCCCAAGGTGCTATATTCCCTTTAAACCGGTTCTTTTGCCTTTTGAAGAAAGTTCTATTGAGCAAAAGACTTGCGGGGACGAGAAGAGGTCCAGTCAGCAAATAAGTATTGCATCGGGGAGTTTGTTTTTGAAACAAGATTCATATTTTGTTGGCTCCATTTTACTTGATGTTCCTACGCTGGTGGCCGCCTGTGTTGAGCAGACTGTCAGCCCAGCACGCTGACCTTGGAGTGAGCTGCCTCGGCGGTCCAGTCAAGGGTAGTGGAAGGGCGTTCTGGTACTGGCTCGCCGCTCGCGGGACATTTCCGTTAGGCTTGTAAATGGTGTTTGTGAAACCCTGTATTACGGGTTTTCCTGACCCTGGTTGATAGATGTTAAAGGGAGTGTGTCTACTCTTTTGAAATGTCAAATATATTTTTATTCCGGTAAGAAGCTATTGCTTTGATTATTGGTTACGATAAAATTCACGTCCTTTACTTGAATGGTTTACTTATATTCCTGTTTTTGCTTTGTTTTGTTTTCAAAAACTCATAACGATCGTCACTACAAACAGAGTAGCGAAGATGTTACCTATAATGGCGCACTAAAGAGGATCAACAAAACCTTTATGGCAATGTATAGGTTTGTTTACAGTGATCGAGAATCTGTTCGGCAGCTGTTTATCAGTGTTCACAGAGTTGTTTTTATTGGCCATAGCTAAACAATATAGCTAGCGTTGTAATTTAGGAAGCATGCTTCTATAGCGAAAAGCTCTCGGCGACTATCGTAAATTCAAGTACTGCCAATATGTGATTGGCCGAACTTTGATATCTCAGCCACTAACATGATCTGGGGAATGAAGTATTGGCTAAATTCAGAAAAATCTGTTCTACAGACTAGTGTCAACAACTTCACTTGACCAATGTGAGTAGGCACACTCCCTTTAATGTGTATGTTATAAGACGTATAGGTGTATATGTGTGATGTATTAGTATTCTAGGATCCCTTGCCACGAAGGGGTCGTGAATAATGCATTCACCCATGCATTCATGCTAGGTGGCGCTTCAAAGCCTTATAGATGACGCCACTAACCACGAAACTTGTGGAAGCGATCACAATGGTTCGACTTCGTTCTTCCGTTTTTTGTTTCCTCGTTGGGTCACAATGATTAGCTCCTTTTTCGTTCTTGTTTCGCTCGTTCGTTTCAAACACCGAATTGAACTGGTCGTGTGAGTATCATAGGTCACCTTATCCCGAATGGGTTTAAATATAATTCATTCATTTTTAATTCATTTCATTCATTCAATTCATTCACCAGCACTAGCGCGGTTGTCGGCCTCCGCGTAGGCCTGTCAGGTTTTCAGTTTCGTCTGCAGCATCATGCGTTTTTTACACTGTTCTCGGCGTCTCCACTGCTGGTCATGGTCTCGTGTTTGCACTGAGCTGCGGCGCACCCAAAAACGCCAATAAACAAACAAACGGAGTGCCCGATAAAGGTGGGTGCAGGGCAGTCGGTCCGGCCAGTCTGTGGTAGTCGGAGCGCAGCGTTTGTGCCGCCCTGTAGTGCCCCGGTCCCACCGTCCGTCGTTCCCCCGCACGAAGATAGTCAGTCGTGCCGCGTCCCTGCCGAGGAACACACCATGGCGCCGTGTGTGGAGCTCAACGACGGGCAGAAGATGCCGCTGCTGGGCCTCGGCTGCTGGCAGGCTGACGACGGAAAGGACGTGGCCGCCGCCGTGGAGGCCGCCGCTGCTGGCCTGGATATCGGCCACATCGACACCGCCTACAACTACCTGAATGAAGACGGCGTTGGGACGCGGCATCAAGGCGGCGATTGCGTCCGGCAAGGTGGAAGAGGAGCGAGATCTTCGTGGTGACCAAGCTGCCAATGATCGCGATGCAGGCTGGTAAGGTGAAGAAGTATCTGAAGAAGTCGCTGGAGGCGATGGGTCTAGACTACATCGACCTCTACCTGGTGCACGCGCCGGTCGGTTTCGTGGAGAGGAGCGATACTGACGTGTTCCCCATTGAAAACGGGAAGGTGGTGCTGGACTGCTCAACCGACCTGATCGCCGTGTGGAGGGCCATGGAGAATATGGTCACTCTCGATCTGACCAAGTCTATCGGCGTTTCAAACTTCACCGACAAGCAGATCCTCAGGCTCATGTCGAACGTCAAGATTCCTCCGGCCGTTCACCAAGTAGAGTGTCACGTCTACTTCCAGCAGCTGAAGATGCGGAAAGTTTGCAAGAAGCACAACATTGCCTCATGGCCTACGCGCCTCTTGGCGTCCTCCTGGCCGGCAAGCTGAGTACGAAAGCGTGTGAGAGGTGGAGCTAACCGGTTGCTCATACAACTGGTTGTGTCGTCTGGTGCCGAGAAGCCAAGCGGCTCGTCGGCTCAGGTGCTGGCGATTCCTGCTCAGCAGGACATCATCGTCATCCCCAAGTCGACTAATGCTGATCGGATCAAGCAGAACGGTGACATCTTCAGCTTCCAGCTGGATGATCTGGAAATGGAGGCGCTGTGCTCCCTGGACCAGGGCGATACAGGAAGAACCTTCACGATTGCATCATTCCCGGGTGTTGACATGCATCCTGAATGTCCATTTTAGGTCAAGAGGCTGCATTGTTGCTGATGCCCTTGAATTATTCGAGAAATGATCTGCTCATCGATTGATTATTACATAATTTGACTCAGTTCAGTGAGGCTGTTGTTTATATGCCCAATCGTGATTTGTTTGTAGTTTGTGCTCTTGTGCAGGGCGTCGCAACGCACCAAGAGTCAAGTGGGGGGATGCATGCATTCTGAAGCCGATTATTCATGCAACGCCCATCTAGGGCGTTGCAATTGTATAATTTCCGATTTTACATTACGCCTATAACATTTCGCGTAAAGGCGTGATATTAAAATCATAATTTTTTTAGGGGGACGCGGCCCTGTTTACTTTGACTGGGGAACGCATCCCCCGTCTGCCTGCTTTCGACCGGCCCCATTGCTCTTGTGAATTCTGACCTATTATAACTCTTGTAGTGCCAACCAGCCTTTGTAGAGATGACTGCTCGCATTTTAACCTGTCTCGGGCTATACAGACAGTAAATTTGAAAAGTTTGACCTTGGTGTTTCTTGATGCAAATGTCAAACGTGTGCAGCCTCGAGCATATTCAGACGGTCAGCAGGACAGTAGGTATGTGGATTGTGGGGGGTCCGGGTGGCTCGGTCGGTAGATACTGGAAATCCAGAGGTTTTGGGTTAAAGTCTGGCTACCGGCGGGGTCATTCTCAGGATTGCGCGGGACAAAGTTTTCTGTATCACATTATGTAATAACGAAAGCTACAACGTCTCAAACTGCAGGTTTAGTGCATATGCTTGGTATGCAGAAGACGCGGGCTTTGTATGAAGACGTGCATCCATTAATAATACAAATTTTGGCGCTGTCATCGTTTAACACTGCTGTTAGGGCGGGAAAACTTGGTCAAATCGATTGTATAGTGTGTAGGGGAGAGTGGGGTAAGATGAGCATATGGGGTAAGATGAGCCACCCTGATTTCTTCTGACCTATGATTTTAACCAATGCGTCGTTAGAAGGGGGCGCTGCCGTCCCCCCCCCTCCGGATCCGCCATTGGATGCTAGTTCAGTTTGTGTGCTCTGGTGGCTGTCACTAGCTGTCCTGCGAACTTTGCACCTAGATTGCCTGCGATATTGATACCGTTAACAATTGACATCCACCGGGCTATGAACTGTAAATGGACAGATCTTAAAACGGTTTCGCTTCATAAAACATATTGTTGTATAGATAAAACGTATTTTCTCAAGTCTCCACTGATTGTCATGGTATCGTGTTTGCACTGAGCGGCCGAACGCCACTCACCGGCTCTAGAGTCCGATTGGGCGCAAATTGACATGAGCTGCGGCGCACCCAAAAACGCCAATAAACAAACAAACGGAGTGCCCGATAAAGGTGGGTGCAGGCAGTCGGTTTCGGCCAGTCTGTGGGGTAGCTCGGAGCGCGCGTTTGTGCCGCCCTGGTAGGTTAGCCCCGGTCCCACATGTCCGTCGGTCCACGCACGAAGATAGTCTGTTGTACCGCGATCCTGCGGGAACACACAATGGGCCCGTGTGTGGAGCTCAACTCTACCTGGTGACGGCGCCGGATCGGGTTTGCGTTGAGAGGTAGCGATTACTGACGGTGTTCCCGCATTAAAACGGGAAGGTGGTGCTTGACTGCTCAACCGACTGATCGCCGGTGGAGCATGGAGGAATGGTCAGTCTTGGTTTCACCAGATCTATGCGTTTGAATTCAGCGACAACAGATCCTCAAGCTCGTGTGAACGCTAAGAATTCCTCGGTTCAGCCAAGTAGAGTGTCACGTCTAACTTCCGCACTGAAGATGCGGAATTTGCAAGAAGACATACATTGCCCATCATGTGCTAGCGCGCTCTGCCGTCTCCTGCCGGCATACTGCAAGTGTATCGATTAAAGTGGCGTGAAGGTGGAGCTACGGATCTGCCTAACAACGTGGTGTTGTGGCCAGAGGCAACAGCGGAGATCGTCGGTCAGGTGCTGCTGGATTCCTGCTCAAGCAGACAATCGTCATCCAATCGACTAATGCTGATCGGATCAAGCAGAACGGCGACATCTTCAGCTTCCAGCTGGATGATCTGGACATGGAGGCACTGCGTTCACTTGATCAGGGCGAGACAGGGAGAACCTTTAAGTTCTACGATACCGTCTCCGGTATCGACGAGCACCCCGAGTTTCCCTTCCCAGTCAAGTTTGTGCATTGATTGGCGTTATTAGAGCGATTATGTGTGCCCTTGTAGAGGGGCGTCGCCACGAACTAAGAGTTTGAAGGTTTGGGGAGGGGGGAATATGCATTTAGTCGATTATTTTCATGTACTTCCATAGGCGTAATGGTTAAAATCAGTAAATGGTAGGGGACGTGCTGTTTGCCCGTGTCGTGAAATGACCACACCCGTTCCTCCCGTTTTCTACATCATGTGCTTGCGAATTTGAACGTGAGACATCTACGTGTACGTTGCGCTTGCATAGTATGAGCTATGAACCGTTCGCAATTTACTGCCTTGGGTTATAAAACAATTACATTTGAAATAATTGTCTGACCTTGGTGTTTCTTTGATCAAATGTCAAACGTGTTGGCAGCCTCTGCATATTCCAGACTCACATGACAGCTAAGTATGTGGAATGTGATTTGTGTGGTCGGTCGGTAGAGACTGGAAATCCAGAGGTTTTGGGTTAGAGTCTGGCTACCGGCCATTCGGTTCCCCTGCTTTTGTCGGCCTGATATATCTCTCGACGATAAGTGACGACAATCACGGAGTCTCTCAGTCTTGCGCGTGACAAAGTTTTCGGCGTCACATTTTGTAATAACTAATGCTACAACGACTCAAACTGCAGGTTTAGTGCATATGCTTGGTATGCAGAAGACGCAGGCTTCGTATGAAAGAAGCGCATCCAATAAAAAGATGCTTGCGCTGTCAACGCTTCGCGACTTCCGTTGGGGCGAAAAATCTGGGTCAAATCAATTGTTCAGTGTGTGCTGCGTGTGTGTAGGTACTAGGTACTGCGTAGTGCGTAGGTGCGTTGTGCGTTTAAATAAAGTTATCAGTGACCACCTACTGCGTCAGTGGTCACTGATAACTATGATCTGCGCGCCGTTAGTTTCAGTTATGGCGAGAGAGGGTAGTGGGTACCGATGCGACTGAGCTCTTCTCGATTCCGTGAGATTATTGTGCTGTTTTTGTATAGCGGATTTGTATTTCCTTATTCTTTGCTGGTTTAGTGGAAATACTGTTTTAACCAGGGCCAATTAAACCACTGGGGGTCAATCCACTAGCGGATCCAGGGGGCGGCAGGGGCGTTAGCCCCCCCCCCCATATTGCCTGAAATTGACGATATTTTGACATATATTCACTGTAAGCGAAAATCTAATAGGCTTTACTAGGCATATTTGTTCTTAAACCGTTGCGTAAGGGTACAAGGAAGCTAAATCCGATGAGTTGTTCGAATTTGATGAAACTTTTTGAAATTTAGCCCCCCCCCCCCCATGCCCAGGCTCTGGATCCGCCAGTGGGTCAATCCTAACTGTTATGTTTAACAATGAAGTTATATGTAATTGAGCTTAAATCTAAGGGTCTAATTCTAATATATAATATCCATAATCCATTGTCGGCAGAAACAAGTAATTATATGGGCGCAAAGTGACTTTGTTTCGACGCCCCCCCCCCCCAAAAAAAAAAAAATAACAAACAAGTAATTCCTAATCTAACATCTATTCGCTATTTTGCACATTAGTTCACGGGCAGATACAAGCACAATTTGCTGCTCGTGCGTAACACATCTATGCCACTGGCATGTTCCGAAACCTAACCATGCGCCTTATCATGATGAGATCCAAACTAGAGTGCACTTCAGCTTTGTGGCTACCCGACCCGACCCGCAAACCTCCTTCAACTACCCACCGCTACCCACATGACCATGTAGGCTGCCAGCTACCCGCTATTACCCACAAATACAATTTGTCATCATTATGTCTGCCATTTAATAACGCATTTTTAATGCTAAACTGTTGTGTATTGATCCCTGCTCACTTACTGAGATGCCTATATTAGTTCAAGCATCCTAATTCCCATAAAATCACTGTTTTCACCATTGTTTGCAATTATAAAAATTATGCTACCCGCGAACTACCCACTTCATCCAAATTATCGCTTGTGCTACCCGCTACTACCCACATGGATAGTAACTACCCACAGCTGGTGGATAGTTGGGTAGAAAGGTGGCACTTCTAATCCAAACATAGCACACAAATGCACAAAGACGTATGCATGACTCTGATGGAAAATTCCAGTTAACCGTGTTGGCGTCGAGCCAGAACCCCAAAACGACTGGAAGGGAAGGAAAATTTTAAATAATATTTTCCTAATTGAAAAGGTTCTACAAACTCTCCAAGAAGGTACATTTGACTTCGCTTGCCTGTTTGTTCATTGATTTAGTACACGTACGTATGTATTAACATATATTAAATATGCCCAGAGGAGTTCGTTAGCAAATAAAGGCATTTGTTCGTAATTAATCAAGCGCGTCGTTGGCAGGGGATGCTGCCGTATTAGTATCACCCTCCTCCCCCTTGGATCCTGCCAGTGGATGCGAGTTCAGTTCTCGTGTCCTCTGGTGTTTGTCACAAGCTGTCTTCGCGAACTTTGCTACCTTAGACTGCGTGCGATATTGATCGCGTTGACATCCAATCGGGCTTATGAAGCTGAAAGTGGACAGATCTTAAAACAGTTTTCGCTTCTTAAAACATTGTTTTACAGGATAATAGCTAGTGTTGCTCATCCACCGCCCGGCACGCTGACCTTGGAAAGAGCTGCTTCGGCGGTCCAGGTAAGGGCAGGGGTTGGGTGTTTTAACGAGCTAGCGCGAATCGCTCACATGTCCTTACTGAATACGGGATTTGTATCACATATAAGCGGCCGACCCGACCCGACCCGACCCGACCCGACCCGACTGTTATGTTGTGCAGGTTCTCGGCAGCGCGCGATGCGAGGCTCGTCCACACTCGGCAGGTCTGTGACACACTCGGCAGGTCGTCCACGCTCGGCAGGTCTGGGCGGCGCGTGACTGTATTGGTCTCGAACAGGGCGGGGCGACGTCAGCGCCGCCACACGGACAAACAGCTGACCGCTGTGCCACGGGGAACGTGGCAACACTTTCCCTTTACATGATATCACAACCGGAACCCGACCCATCCCGATCCGACCCGACCCGACCCGACCCGGCCCGATCCGGCCCGGCCCGACCGTAACGCTTTTCAGGAGCCTTTATGTTCAGAACCCTGCTTCCGATTGACAAGCGGTCTTCGACATCTGATAACACGTGCACGGCTTCAATCAATCATGTTTTTGCATGTTTCGTTTCACATGAGGGTTCAGCATAGCTCGTGGCACGTAGGTACAGCGGCAGGGGTGTCAGAAAACGTTATCCTGCTATAGCTGAAAAACGGATCGACCGATTAAGCTGAAATTTTGTTTCAAGTTTGAGACCACACCACTGGCAATGTTGCGAAAGTCAAACTCTGAGTCACACTGCACGTGCGCAAGTGCACACGTGTTCCCAGGGGTGGAACTTTATATCTCTTGGGGAGGGATTAATCTTGGGGGAGGGGCTCGAGCCCCCCCCCCCAATGATTTCAAATTTTAACATTAGGCCTATGTCGTTGCATGGTAATAACTGAGTTAAAATCTATCAAATTAACATTAGGGCCCCCCGAGCGATTTAATAAAGTTCCGCCTGTGCTTGTTCCGTAATGGTTACAAATAATCAGCGCCTTAAAACCCTACTTTCCAACTTTTCCCATTTACTAATCTTTTTGCCCTTCCTCGAGCCCAAAACAACCTTATTCACAACTTCTTATATAATCCAACTTAAAAAACTAATTTCTCACTTAAAGTCCCTCATTTCTAAAAAACACACATTTCTCACCTTTCGCCGTCTATTGGTAATGTAAGGGTCAGGCGGTGCAGCTGGTTTGATGAGGTCACTGGTGCATGACATAATATTCGTCAGCAATTCTTCGTCCGCAAATCTCGCCTGGAACTTTATGGATGGATCCTAATCGAACCTTACCTAACCTTTATATTATATCGCTACTGATGGAGATTCGTACCTAACCCTGGGTGGAGATTGGTTCAACTAAACTTTGCCATGAGAAACCAGTGACGTCATCAATGCTCGATGCTCGTAAGTCGTAACGCTAACACCAGTACAACTACAAAAAGTTAGAAATTATGAATTAAAAGTTGGATCTCAGGTGAAAAGGTTGCCCTTTGTATAAGAAGGTGGCGAAAGTATTATTCCCCGTTCCGTAACTCAGAAACGGTTGGAATGATTAGGCTGAAATTCTGGCAATGTTGCGCAAGTCCATTTCTGGGTTAAACTGCACGTGCACAGCCCTGTCCCGTAACTCGGCTGGAGCGCTTAAGCTGAGGTTCGGTACGGGGTGTGAGAACACTGAGTAACTCAACAGAGTGATGGTAAAAGCTTTAATTATACACATAATATAAAACAAAAATCGGTTTCAGCGCAAAAAGGGAAAGGTCATTGGAGTTAAGATGTCAGCAGGCAAATTTCCTTGCTACCGGGTTGCTACTGGTTCGCTCGTCCTTCGCCGATGAAGGCGTCTTACTGGCTGGTATTAGTGACACTGGCTCGGAGAACACCAGCAAAGCGCGGCGGCCGTCGAGTAGAGCGGCCAGTTTTCAGTTTCGTCTGTCAGCATGACGTTTTTTTACACTGTTCTCGGCGTCTCCACTGCTGGTCATGGTCTCGTGTTTGCACTGAGCGTCCAGATGGCCTCGCGCCGGCTCTTGAGTGTCCTGATAAAGGTGGGTGCGTGGCCGCGGTCCGGCTAGTCTATGGTAGTCGGAGCGCAGCGTTCGTGCCGCCCTGTAGTGACCCGGTCCCATCGTCCGTCGGTCCCCCGCACGAAGACACAGTCGTCCCGTGACTTTGCCAGGGAACACACATGGCGTCCGTGTGTGGAGCTCAAACTAACGGGCGAAGATGCCGCTGCTGGGCCTCGGCTGCTGGCAGTCGCCGGCTGAGGAGGTGGCCGCCGCCGTGGAGGCCGCCCTGCTGGCCGGCTATCGCCACATCGACACCGCTTACAACTACCTGAATGAAGACGGCGTTGGGAGCGGCATCAAGGCGGCGATTGCGTCCGGCAAGGTGAAGAGGAGCGACATCTTCGTGGTGACCAAACTGCCGATGATCGCGATGCAGGCTGGTAAGGTGGAGAAGTATCTGAGGGAAGTCGCTGGAGGCGATGGGTCTAGATTATGTCGACCTCTACCTGGTGCACTCGCCGATGGGTTTTGTTGAGAGGAGCGATACTGATTTGTTCCCCATTGGAAAGACGGGTAAGGTGGTGCTTGGACTGCTCCAACCGACCTGATCGCCGTGTGGAAGGGCCATGGAGGAATATGGTCACTCTTCGGTCTGACCAAAGTCTATCGGCGTTTCGAACTTTAAGCGACAAGCAGATCCTCAAGGCTCGTGTCGAACGCCAAGATTCCTTCCGGCCGTTGCACCAAGGTAGAGTGTCACGTCTACTTCCAGCAGCTGAAGATGCGGGAAGTTTGCAAGAAGCACAACATTGCCATCATGGCCTACGCGCCTCTTGCGTCTCCTGGCCGGAAGCTGATGTACGAAAAGCGTGGCGTGAAGGTGGAGCTACCGGATCTGCTCAACAACCCGGTGGTGCGTCTGGTGGCCGAGAAGCACAAGCGGTCGTCGGCTCAGGTGCTGCGATTCCTGGCTCAGCAGAATCATCGTCATCCCCAAGTCGACTAATGCTGATCGGATCAAGCAGAACGGCGACATCTTCAGCTTCCAGCTGGATGATCTGGATATGGAGGCATTTGCGCTTCCTGGAACCAGGGCGAGACAGGGAGAACCTTTTATGATGGACATTCGTTCCCGGGTGTCGACATGCATCCCTGAATGTCCATATGTAGGTCAAGAGGCTGCGATTGTTGCTGCTGCTCTTGGATTGTTTCCATAAATGTGCTGCTCATTCGATCAATTAGTCATATAAACTTGACTCAGGTTCAAGTGAAGGATTTTGTTTTATGTGCCCAATCACGCTTTTGTTGTGTAGTTTTAGCGCTTCGTTTGTGCCCTTGTGCAGAGGCGTTCGCCACGAATCAAGATTTAAGGAGTGGGGGACGTATGCATTTCTGAAGACGATCTCTTCTTGCAACGCCCATCTATGGGTGTTGCAATTTTGCAATTTTCAGATTTTAACATTACACCTGTAACATTACGCTTACAGGCGTAATGTTAAAATCAGAAAATTGTAGCGGGACGTGGCCCTGTTTGCCGTGGCTGATGACGAATCCCCGTCCTCCCCCCGCTTTCTACGTTCATGTCCTTGTGAATTTGACATATACGTGTACCGTGACGGCTTGTTATAGTAGAGAATCGCCAGTTCGCAATTTACCCTGTCTCGAGCTATACATACAATACATTGGAAAAGTTTGATCTTGATGTGTCTTGATTAGTGGTGCCAATTGTTAACCATTATTTTGGTACCCGAAGAAATGGTGTGACCGATTTGGTTATCGGTCGGTCAGGTTTATATTTTTATCAATTACTTATATTTTCTTTTAATATAAACAAAAACTTTATAAGTCACGTAACGTCCGTCCATCCGTCCATGTCTTTGTCATCCACAAGTACACGGATAGCTTAAAAAACGGCTGCTTCTGGGTGCACGCAATTTAGCACACAGGTCCACTGATAGAGGCGCACCATCGTATTAAAACTTGGTATCGACTCGACAAATGGGTCGGCCGCAGCACGCGCACAAGTGGTGTCATGGGCTTAACATGGGAAATGGTAAATTCTTTAGTTAAGACATAGCGAAACGCGGCGTGGATCCCGGGCTGATAGATCTGGAGTCGAAGGTCGCAGCGACATGCGACAAACACGTTTCGATGGAGTACAGATGTATCTGGCGTTTAGTCGGGGGTGGGGTTGTCTGCACGTGCACACCCCTATTCTTTATCTCAGAAACGACTGAACCGATTGTGTTCCAGCTCGGTGTGTGTTTAGGGACCTCTCAGCCGCCGCATTTTTACAAGTCAATGGTAGGTAGGGTGCCTCTGCACAGTGGCGGATCCAGAAAATCTTCAAGGAGGGGGCCATCAATTGCAGTGGTGCCCCTACCTGTACCCAAATCTGAAAAATCAACTGATTTGGTCCACTATATTTTTTGAGGGTGCCCCTATTTCAGCATTTTTTTCTCTCAAAATGTTAAGGACCCCTCAGGTCAGCAGAGTGCCCCCCCCCCCCTCAGCCGCCCAGAGTGTCCCCTGAGGCGGCTAGAGTGGCCCTCAGGCGACAAGAGTGCCCCTGAGGCTGCCCCTCACCCTTTTTAATATCTTCAAAAACCGGAAGATATGTAAAGGAACAACATATGTACAGTACCCAAACCGAATTTCAAAGCAATATCTGTATTTTTGAATCATTAATTGCTTCCTAAGCATGAGTAGGAGTACCTCATGACGTCATTTTTAAAAGTACGTTTTTGTGGCTTTTTTGACCAGATACATACAAATAAATGGTACCACTGTATGCTGAGACAAAACTGGATAATGGAAATGTATTTTATTTTGATATTTATTCATTTCCAATTTTGACCTTTTATGACCTGACCGTGACCTTATTTCGAGTCAGTTGTGTAAATGGCTGCTGTAATCGAGTTATATGTGTAAGATAACCCATAAACCATGTGTCGCATGATTTCTTGCCAATAGTGACCTGATTTGACCTGATCCTTGACCTTGACCTTTGCTTACAATTTCACTTTTGTTGATACGGGAGTTGCATCATACCTCTGAGAGCACCTTGTGCGATAAAAGTCTCAGTTAAAGGCTTTGGATTGAAAGTATGGCCTACAAACTCAAATATCTTACATTTTACATTTTACCTGACTGTGACTTGGAATGCGACCTTATTTTGGCAATTTCGCGTACGCTTCGGAGTGGTCTCATTGAAAGCTTTCGATTGCCGTATTGCGCGTCTCGCGGCGGTTATTGTTTCGGAAGATAATGAGGGAGCGAACCCCCCCCCCCCACCCTAGCCAATGGTGTCTGCACATGAGAAGACCCCTAGTCCAAAAAGCCGGATGTTTATACATGTCCTGATTGTGCAAATAGGATAACCAATATAACAAATATATCCTGCGAAAGAATACCCAGTGGTTGGGATCGTATATAGCCGTCATTTTCTACGCTATTGATGATGGCGATGAATGAAACCCTCTTGCTATCTCCCTACAGGGACGCCAGGTCAGGATGACTGTCCGGTGATAACGGGAAGTGCTTTATCAGTGACAGAATGTGCCCCCGTAGGGGACAGAACGTGTCCCATATATGGGGCACCTTCTGTCGGATGAGTCATCACCACATTTTCGACACTGGTGTCGAAACAAACTGAGATACAACTTGAACGCGTGTTTAGGAATCGCAACTTAGTTAAGGAGGCTGGTACTTCGGGAGACATATTATGTCAGTCAAAAATTTAGATATTGCTTTGAAATTTTTAGGGACATCGTCCATGCTTTGTTCTCCAATACATGTTCCAGATTTTATTATATTTGCAAATTGTAATTTTGTGATGAAGGAGATGATTTTTCGGGGGAAAATTTATACAAAATAAAAATGGTCAAAAATATTTAAAACTGGAAGATATATTGGAGAACAAAGCATGGGCGATGCCCCTATAAACTTTCAAAGCAATATCTATATTTTTGACTGACTTATGTCTCCCTAAGCACCAGCTTCCTCCTTAACTTGGTTGCGATTCCTAAACACGCAACTTTAACTCCTAAGAACGATTTGAAGCTATTGCTGTGTGCAACAGTATTGGGAAGCATCAATCACCAACTCTTGAAAGTGTGCCCACCACCGCCATTTTTTTAAGAAGTGGCAGAACGTGCCCCGGTCTCCCCTCTACATCGAACTTTCACCAGGTAACGATTTAGCAGCAGTTTCTCATTACCGCATTCTCGGTTAAGCTGCAGCACAACATATATAGTCGACAGGATTGCAAGCCCGCCTCGTCCTTGGGATAGGAGACGGGAAAATGACATACCAGCTCACACAGACGCTTCAGTGCATGCCTATTGCCTGCGGCTGGTGGTTGGACTGGAAGAAACAGCAAACATACATAATTCGAGGTAGGTAGTGTTGGCGTTTATGTATTTCCGAATGCAAAGGCGCATGATGCAATGCGAGCACTGGCAAACCCAGAACGGCCAAAAACGATAGTTGTTTTGAGCGGTAACAATTTGAACAAAGTTTATACAAACTCTCCAAGAAAGTACATTGATTTTCCTTGCCTGTTTGTTCATTGATTTTGTACAATGTACATACATTACCTAGTATATAAAACATACAAAGGAGTCGTTAACAAATTAAGCAATTTTTCATTTAAAGGAAATAATTCACCTTGTATTTTTATTTTATTTTCAAACACAATTTATTATATTCAAAAATAGTAAACAACTTCTCTCTTCATAAAGGATGTTCAATAAAAGCCATCCATCCGTCGCCGAAATAATCAGAGAACAGAAAGGAGACGCAAATTTTAATTTCAATCAAAACCTAATATGCTTACTATCCCGGCAACGATCAAACGTTGGCTCAGCAAGTGCAGGTATTCGAATGGGTATATTTTGTTCGCGATAAGAATTAACGTGTATTAGTGCCTCAACCCAGGTTGTGTGAGGCCCACAATCCTTCGAACAAAAAGTGCAAATTATTGCAATTCGAGGCTGGAGAAGCCCTGTTCAGCCCACGAAAACTAAGTGTACTTAGTGTTATTCAACACCGGAGCTACAAAAGTGCTATCCTCAAGTCCTTCAAAACCATTGTTAAAGGGGTTGTGAACTATTTCCCTTTGAACCAACATGTCGTTTGAAGGGGGCGATGCAGAATTACCCCCCCCCGGATCCGCCAGGGAATGCTAGTTCAGTTCGTGTGCTCTGGTGCTGGTCATAAGCTCTCGCGAACTTTGTACCTAGATTCCGTGCGATATTGATAGCGTTGACATCCATCGGGCTATGCACTGAAAGTGGACAGATTTTAAAACGGTTTCGCTTCATAAAACATTGTTTTTAGAGACAGAAAGTATTGCCACTCTGTCTAGATACTATTCCTTTATTAACACATTGCTATTTGTATGGAGTAACACGTAAGCGGGGATGGATAATCAAAATGTCACGAAGCTGGTTCAACGTGGTTTGTGATCCAATGTAAAACGCGCATGACACAAGTCATCACAAGCTCATCGCCGGTGGGCCGGCGATCTCACTCAGCGGCCCAGAACTCAAACCCAGCGGCTCAGAACGGATATCCAGCGGCTCATGATACTTCCAAACCACCAGCCTCAGAACTAAACCAGCGGGCCAGAAACGGATACCACGGCTCCAGACCCACGATACTCAGCGACTTCAGAACGAATACTCTTGGCCGACTCAGAACGGAAAAACCACAGCGACTCAGAAACGGAACTCTGGGTGCTGGTCATACCCCGGGAAACGTCTCTGAACCGAAATACCGTCCTGGTTCGCCCTGCTCTAGCGAACCAGCGCCTCCATGTAACCAGCTCGTCCAGCTGGGAAGTTGAAGATGCTCCGTTCTCCTGATTCGCCTTCACATTTGCGACTTTGGATAACGCCGACATCTGCGTGCCACATGAAGCGGGAGCAGGCACCGGTTGCGCTGGACGTCCGCTTGTAGCGGAGCGCCACCAGACGCACACCCGGTGGAGTAGGTCGGGCATCTCCACCGCCATGCCGTGGCTCTCGTAGAACAGCTTCCGTCCGGGTGACCCCGAGCGAGCCGAACGCAGTCACGGCAATGTTGTGTTTTCTCGCACAGCTCCCGCATCTGCCGCTGCTGGAAAGTAGACGTGGACACTCGATTCTGAAGCACGGCCGGCGGGATCTCGGCATTGGCGACGATCTTGGTGAGCTGCTTGGCGTTGAAGTTGCACACGCCGATGCTGTTGGCCGAGGCCGAGCTTGACCAGTCGCTCCATGTTCCTTTCCACACGGCCAGTATGTCGGTCGCCAGGTCCAGTTTCAGTTCTGGCCACCTTCGATCGGCACCGATCGGCTCCCGTTTGGCATGCCTCCGTTTCCGTTTGTCTTACTGCCGTTCCCATTTGGCGTATTACCGTTCCCGTTTGGCGTGCTGCCGTTCCCATTTGGCGTATTACCGTTCCCGTTTGGCGTGCTTCCTCTGTGGCTTTCGCACAGTGTCGTGTCCGTTCTGCGCACCGCTGTTTTCCACATCCGTCCACCAGCCCCACCGGGTGGTGGATCAGGTAGAGGTTGACGTACTCGAGATTCAGCAGCTGCAGCGACCTCCTCAAGGTAGCGCTCCACATTACCGGGCTGCATCGCCTCCATGGGCAGCTTGGTCGTCACGAAGATGTCGCTGCGGCTGAGTTTGCCGGTGCTGAGCACGGCGTTGATGCCTTTGCCGACTTCCTTGCTCGTTGTCGTGTGTGAAGGCGGTGTCGATGTGCCGGTAGCCGCTGAGCAGGGCGGCCTCCACGGCGGCGGCCACGTCCAACCCGGTCGTGGACCGGCCTCGGGCTGCCGAG
This sequence comes from Semibalanus balanoides, assembly GCA_014673585.1. Classification (NCBI taxonomy): domain Eukaryota; kingdom Metazoa; phylum Arthropoda; class Thecostraca; order Balanomorpha; family Balanidae; genus Semibalanus; species Semibalanus balanoides. The sequence continues at coordinate 23,557 of VOPJ01005338.1, read as the reverse complement.
GCCCAGCAGCGGCATCCTCAGACCGTTAGACAGCTCGGCACAGTGCACAGTCTTCATCGTCAGGCGGGCGGGATCCAGTGGTGTTATGCTAGACGGCGGCCCTCCAGCGGTGTCGTGTGAGGCTGCTGTCCTCCGGAGCCGTTCTCTGGTCGTGTCTTTTCAAACGGCTGTCCTCTTGTGTTGTCCTTCTGTGACCTTGGGTGTCTTGCCAGGTCACTGTCCTGTTTGGGGACCAGCTTCTGCTGGCGCCCTCCCGTGGCGTCCTGCGCAGTGCTGGGAGCACAGCTCTCCTGTGTGGTGTTCTGCAGCGGCCTTCCGGCGCAGCCGGGCTTACTGGGAGCACTCTCCTGTGTGGTGTTCTGAAGCGGCCTTCCGGCGCAGCCGGGCTGCCTGGCCTGTGGTACACTGCTCTGCTGACGAGGGTCGGCTCGGAGCTACTGTCACCACTGCTCTGCTGACCAGGGTCGGCTCGGAGCTACTGTCACCACTGCTCTGCTGACCAGGGTCGGCTCGGAGTCACTGTCACCACTGTCGCTGACCAGGGTCGGCCCGGAGTCACTGTCACCACCGTCTCAGTCCTCTGTCACCACTGCTCTGCTGACCAGGGTCGGCTCGGAGCTACTGTCACCACCGTCTCAGTCGTCTGTCACCACTGCTCTGCTGACCAGGAGTCGGCTCGGAGTCACTGTCAACACTGCTCTGCTGCCCAGGGCCGGCTCGGAGTCACTGCCAACACTGTCTCAGTCACGGGTCAGTGTGTCTTGAGACTGAAATGATGCGTCCCAGTCCAGCCTCTCAATGTGAGCAGCACTGGCGTGCACGGTGCGTGGGTCACTAACACTCTGCGTGCGTGGTAGCGAGACTCGCCCTCCCTCAGCGCCGGCCAGCGCCTTAACTGTTTCGCAACAGGTTTAACCTACTCCGTTTCCTCACCTTTACTTGACCTTGGCGCTGTATTCGGACGTGTTGTTGTTCCTTGCAAGCCTTATCGCTTCGGTGGCATTCCACGATAGATCGACCAAGGCATAACACCACCATATTTTATTTTGTGTGTGGTTGTCATAGGCGGGAAGCCAGCTGTGCCAACAAAAACAAATATCCGAGCAGCGGTTTTCAAGATATAGTCTCGGGCACTTTTCGGAGGTCACTCAGAAGGCCTACATTTGGCGGCTCGTTGTTCACAGACCATCATAGTTACGACATCAAACGTGTAATTGAAAAAATGCATTGAACCGAGGAACAGAACCGTGTGAACTTGCATTGAACCGAGTTCCTACTGGCAGGGTAGGTAAGGTAAGGGACCTACTAGTGGTGCCAGTTTCAGACAATATATGTAATGTCCGACCGATGTCCAAAACCATGATCAGCTGTCCGTTCGAAACTGTTCGAAAATCATTGTTTGTCCGAAGTTTTCCAAAAGCAGATAAGTGTGCGTTAAGGAAAGTAAAATATCCAGTGTATCAATCCTAATAGATGCATAAATAACACTTACATATGATTTATGAATAAAAGAAAGTTTGATGTGAATTACCCGTGGCACACTTTTGTAATACAAAAGTAACTTAGTGATTCTCGCGATAAGCCATCCTTCGGCATGGGTTGTCCGAAAATGTTCAAATAAATGTGCTTAGCCCTCGCCCTGGTGGGGGGTCATTTTGACTCCCCCCCTTGAGGTTTTTCTAGAATAACCGGAAAACGGCGGCGCGCGGCGCCGCCAAATTTTGTACAGCTATTCGAACATCAATTGCCCACACTTTGTCAAAAATTTGACTTTAGGTCATTCCAGGTCAGGTCACCAGATCACTTAAGGTGACCTTGCCTTCTAAAATGTTTGTGATCGTGCCAAAGCCACAGTTTTTGTCCGAAAGATTTGAAACTTGCAGAAGTTCATAAGATCATAAGTAACTACAATTTGTGTATCTCGGATTTTTTTGCTTCGGTAATATTTCGTGCGTTTTGGGTAATTGAGTCTAGGAACCCGGCTTTTCCCAGATATTTTTGGTATCAATTGAAACTTTATGAATTAATGTACAATTATCTACTCTTGCAATGCGAAATTTCTCGTTGGTTTTCTTTGTATAATCAAATTCATGAACAAATATTACCGGGTACCCGGGTAAAAATATATCCTTCGTGAAAACTAATAATAAGATTTTTCCCATATACCACGGAAAGACGAGCGAGTGCTTTGCGCTCGCTCGTAATTAGCAAGAAGTAGGTACCTTCCAGCGTGTCGAGATCCCAGTTGATCCCTCGACATAAAATATATCAGGATCTGGGATCTTGTGGATCTCTCGACTTATTGTATACCGGGATCTTGTGTCGCATATATATCCCAGGACATAGAACACAGAGATCTGGATTTCAGCTGAATCCCGGATGTCTAGTAAGCACATGTCTAGTAAGCCGGGTCAGAACCGGGTCACAGCCGGGTCAGAGCCGGGTCACAGCCACCGTCTGCCCGCTATCAGTGTGGACTGTGGATTGCTGACTGCTGGCACATGTGACCGACATTTGTAGAGTGCCCGGCCATGCGACCTCGGTCCGCCTTCGCCGCACTCTGGGACAAGGGTCAGTTCGGATGGCGACTGCGCAGCGGCCATTAGCAGCAAATCGCATAGGTGAATTGTCTTTTTCAGTCGATGCCCTGATTTTGAACCAGTGTGCTAATGCTGACGAGGCATTTACTCATTGCACAGTTAATGCATGTTAGTAAAGCGTTACCATTAAATCCTTCAGAATGTGGTAGTTATGAACCACAACATGTGATTTCAAAAGTGGTGGCATTCTCTCTGCTGATGCTACACCACCAACTGAGCACTGATTTCCCCTGCCGACTGACAACTCTTAAAACAATTGGATTGTTGATACATACAAAAACAATGTCCTTGTATTCTAACCGTTCACGTAATATTCGTATATTATTCGTATATCTACTGTCGTGGGTTATCCACAAGCGTAGTGGCTATTACGCCCAGAGTCAAGAATAGGGAACAGTTCACAATTCTTGTGACAAGGGGCGGGTATGCAAACAGTCACTTTTGCACTAACTTATTGCAGAAGTTCGTCCACACAGCTGTGAACGACTAAATTGTCATCAAACGGTTAGGTTGGAAGACAATCATTTGATTGAATCGCGCGCACGATTGGAATCACAATTTCCTTCAGATATTATCAATTTGTGATCCATTTCTACCGTTAAGTAGTTAAGGCATCTATTTGATTTCAAACTATGTGATGGTTTGTGTCAATGTCGATGATACCCCTTACCTACTACATATATCTCTAGCCCTGTCGATGATACCCCTAACTGTATTGCAACTCGTCTCATGTGACTCATTATAACAGTACAAAACAGCAACGTCTCTCTGTTCCACTCATTCGCTTGCTTTCTCAATACAGTAATTTAGCCCATAATAAGCCGTATGCGGATCGATCTGTATTGCATGATGTCAAAATAAACTACATAACACAACAGACAGTTCACTTGAAGAGAACACCTAGGAGAACAGTTTATAATTGTCAAACACAGAGCCAAAAACATCAAACCTTTCAATGTTGTAACTTCTACTGGAACACAATGTTTTGCAACGCTCGCTCTAATAACGCCAATCAATCCGCATACCTGACTGGAAAGGGGAAACTCGGGGTGCTCTTCGACACCGGGGAAGGAATCGTAGAACTTGAAGCTTCTCCCTGTCTCGCCCTGATCAAGTGAACGCAGCGCCTCCATGTCCAGATTCATCCAGCCTGGAAGCTGAAGATGTCGCCGTTCTGCTTTGATCCGATCACTATTGGTCGACTTGGGGATGACGATGATGTCCTGCTGAACCAGGAATCGCAGCAGCACCTGAGCCGACGACCGCTTGTGCTTCTCGGCCACCAGACGCACCACCGGGTTGTTGAGCAGATCAGGCAGTTCCACCTTCATCCCAAGCTTTTCGTAGAAGGCAGCTTCCGGCCAGGAGACGCCAGAGGCGCGTAGGCCGTGATGGCGATGTTGTGCTTCTTGCAGGCTTCCCGCATCTTCAGCTGCTGGAAGTAGACGTTACACTCTACCTGGAGCACGGCAGGAAGAATCTTGGCATTGGATACCGTCTTCAGCAGCTGTCTGGCGTTGTAGTTGGACACGCCGATCGACTTGGCCAGTCCCAGGGACACCATCTTCTCCATGGCGCTCCAGACGGCGATCAAGGTCTGTGGAGTGGATCCAAGCAAGCATTCCTGCCGTCATTTTCCAGGCGGCGGGTCGATCTCGCTCTTGTCCAAACGCGCCCAGTGGGCTGTGCACCAGGTACAGGTCCAACATACTCCAGACCTGAGCGCCTTCCAGAGACCGCCGCAGGCACTGCTCCACCTTCTCCTTCCGCATGCCGATGTTGGGCAGCTTGGTCACCACGAAGATCTCACTCCTGGCTGACCTTACGCGGCTGGCGATGGCCGGCCGGCGATGCCGCGGCCCCACGCCGTGCCTCGTTGTGCGTAGACATGTCGGCGGTGTCGATGTGCCGGTAGCCGGCCAGCAGGGCGGTCTCCACGGCGGTGGCGATCTCGTCGTCCGTCGTCCACTGCAGCAGCCGAGGACCCAGCAGCGGCATCTTGCAGGCCGTTGTTGAGCTGCACACAGTGGGAGCCATGACTTGGGCGGCTGGGCCTGGGAGTCTAAGGCTCTGAATAATCGGAACTGTGAGCCAGGGCGGTGCTGGAGTCTTGTGACGGCCGGGATGAGGGAGCTGGCGTGTGCCGGCGGGCCTCTCGGAGCGGTCACTGGGGTGTGCCGGCGGGCCTCTCGGAGCGGTCACTGGGGTGTGCCGGCGGGCCTCTCGGAGCGGTCACTGGCGTGTGCCGGCGGGCCTCAGAGCGGTGACTGGGGTGTGCCGGCGGGCCTCTCGGAGCGGTCACTGGCGTGTGCCGGCGGGCCGCAGCTCAGTGTGTTATCACGCCGACCGTGACTCGGCTAATCTGACACCGGCGCGCGGCTCGTGCCGTCATCTCGTCACCAGGGGCCAGGGAGAGAGATGGCCGCGGAATAGACCAGCTGTTTGCCGACGGAACTTTAGCGCAGCGATGGGTTAGGGGCTCGGCCGGTGATCTCTGTCTGTGCGTACACTGGGCGGTCTCAGTGTGCGTATGTGTGTGCAAATCACGCACACACACACGATAATTACTGGCTGGGTAGGAAACCTATGTATGTCGTCTGCTCAGAGCTGGGGTCATGGCGTAGAGTTGTGTAATGTACGCTCTTGAGAGTATACACTGGATAGGATAGCTAAGAAGCCTGATTATACAACTGCATAAAACATGTGACACTAAGCTATGCCGATTGAAGTACATCAACTCACGCATGATGACGTTTAACATTACTATGCGATCAAGTAGCCAAATTTATGTGTCTGGAAACCTCCCGGACTCCGTATCTTCTGTAAAATGTTTACATTTTGCTACATATTATTTAACCCTCGCTAATGCAGAGAGGTGGATGCCACCCCGTATATTTTTCGGGAATAACTCGCATAAATATCAACTGATTGCAATGAAACTACAGTATCCTACTTTTGAACAATTTGACACATTCTCTGACGATTTCAAACTTTTTAACTCCCATGACCCGTGACCTATGACCTGTTTTTGCAATGTCTTGTCAGGCGCAACTGGCGTCCCGTAGTATCGATCCTGGTAACTTGTGCAGTTTCCGAGTGTTTGTTGTTCAGGAGCATATGCGCTGGTGTTTCAATGTGACAGTTGTGGTTTCCACTGATATTGTGACCTCAGTTGACCTTTTCAGAGGTCAACTGAGGTCACTGACCACCGATAACCTCAGATGTTTTTGTTTTGCTTTTGTCAGTTTTTAGGACATTTTGTGACGCTGATTTAAAATCTTGGATTTGTTTTACATAATAAAATGTATTCCACTGAGTTCATGCGCTTCCACAGGTCAACCGAGGTCACTGATCTCAGTTGACCTTACATTACCTTTTTGGAATTTGGCAGTTTCTAGGACATTAAATGACGTTTATTTCAAACTGTGCACCCATTAAGCATAACTATATTTTCACGAACGATTTTAGCTCGATTAATATTCGATTTCTACACATTCACGATTTGATGACATCCGGATCATTGACATGACCTTAGAGGTCACCCAATGACCCAGTACCTTCAAATTTGTTACCAACGGCTTCCTCTCGTCACAAGCAACACGGTCGTGTTTTAATCGGAGCTTTAGCTCAATTAGGGTCGAAACACAGGGTCGAGCAACAAAGTGTGTTCGTACCCCCCCCCAACCCCACCCCTCTGCACTGTCACGCAGTGACTAGACGCTGCACGGACAGAGGTCCAACAGCTGCACACATTCAGATTTAATCGGTTTGTTTTTCCCCGTCGTCGGTCCGGCCTGCACTGTTATGCTAATGACATGTTGACCCCCTGTGCCGCAGACGATGGGACGGCCAAGCGGATCTGCTGGCTGCTCACAGAGTGTTGTCTGAGCGCCCACCAGCCGGCGCAGGCCCTCGACGCCGTCAGATTCATCGAGGCCAAGTTCGTCAACAAGCCGGAGGATGGAAAGAAAAAGGTCAGCACCAGACTTTCCCCGAGATGTGATTTTGTTTTGGTTTATACTAAGCCTGAAAAGTAAAGCAACGCATTTGTCGAGGAGGATTTTTTTTTTGCATTAACGTCTTTGCTGTTAATAAGAAATATGTTCTGCTTCCGTTAACTTCACTGACTGTGCTGACGCCGACGCGTCAGTTAACTTCAGCGTCTCTGCTGACTGCTGACTGTACTGGCGCGGTTTGTGTCCCCCTCCCCAGGACGGCACGCTGACAAACCTGTCGCTGCGGATGCACCGGTACCGCCTGCGCGCCTACCTGCAGCTACACAACCTCACCGACCTGGCCACCGACGTCCGTCTGCTGGCCGAGACGGTACGTCGCCCCGCTCTGCTCCTGTGCCGGGGTCGCGTACGTCACTCCCCTCCGCTCCTGTTGCCGGGGGGGGGTGGTACGTCACCCCGCTCTGCTGCCTGTGCCGGGCGTGGCGGGGGTGGTTACGTCACCCCACTCTGCTTCCTTGCCGGGGGGGTACGTCGCCCGCTCTGCTCCTGGCGGGGAGGTACGTCGCCCCGCTTCTGATCCTGCTGCGGGAGGGGGCGGGTACGTCACCCCGCTTCTGCTCCTGTGCCGGGGGGGGGGGTGGTACGTCGCCCCGCTCTGCTCTTGTGCCGGGGGGGGAGCGTTGTAATATGGTACGTCGCCCGCTCTGCTTCCTGTGCCGGGGGGGAGTACGTCACCCCGCCTCTGCTCCTTGTCGCCGCGGGGGGGGGGGGTACGTCGCCCCGCTTCTGCTCCTGTGCCGGGGGGGGCGGGGGTTACTCACCCGACCTGCTCCTGCTGCCGTGGGCAGCGGCTACGTTCGCCCCGCTCTGCTCCTGTGCCAGGGGGGTACGTCACCCCGCTCTTGCTCCGTGTGCCGGGGGGTACGGTCACCCCGCTCTGCTCTGTGGACCGGGGGGGTGGGGGGTACGTCACCCCGCTCTGCTCCTGTGCCGGGGGGGGGGTACTGGTCGCCCCCGCTCTGCTCCTGTGCCGGGGGGGGGGGGTACGTACGCCCGCTCTGCTCCTGTGCCGGGGGGGGGGGTACGTCTCCCGCTCTGATCCTGTGCCGGAGGAGGGGGGGGTACGGTCACCCGCCTCGTGCTCCTGTGCCGCGGGGTTACGTCGCCCCGCTCCTGCTCCTGTGCCGGGGGGGAGGGGTACGTTCGCCCGCTCTGCTCCTTGCTTCGAGGGGGGGGGGGGTACGTCACCCGCTCTTGCTCCTGTGCCGGGCGGTACGTTCGCCCCGCTCGTGCCTCCTGCTGCCGGGGGGCTACGTCACCCGCTCTCTCCTGCTGCCGGGGGGGGGGCGTACGTTCACCCCGCTCTGCCTCCTGTGCCGGGGGGGGTATGTCACCCCGCTCTGCTCCTGTGGCCGGGGGGGCGGTACGTCACCCCGCTCTGCTCCTGTGTCGGGGGGGGGAGGTACGTCGGCCCCGCTTCTGCTCCTGTGCCGGGGGAGGGGGGTACGTCGGCCCCGCTCTGCTCATTGTGCCGGGGGAGGGAGGGCCTATGTTCACCCCGCTCTGCTCCTGCTTGCCGGGGGGGACGTGCATCCGCCTACTGCTCCTGTGCCGGGGGTGCGGCGGTGTCGTCCTCTGTCACCCGGGCTGGTATCATCGGAACCGGCCGCCGGCCCGCCAGTTAGGAGTCAAGTGGCGCCTTCTCTCTACAACTGCTGTACTCGGCAAATTACCAGGCGGTTGTTGTCATTTGTTCTGCGGTTTTGAGGATAGTAATGAGTGGTTTCATTCACGGTGTCCCTGTTCGGGTTTGTGTCGAATCGACTCTGAAAAACGGCACTATTCCATTGTCATTAGCACTCCGAAGTTCTAACACTTTCATGCTAGAATATCATGTCTCTCTTTGTTTTATCTTTGATTCATGATCGCACTGTTTCCGCCAGTGGGAAACTGGTCCGTCTGCTGTCTCTCATCATGCTGATTCACCAGGGTCGCCACCTCTATTTCACTGCCCCCCCCCCCCCCCCGACAGGGACATGAGCCGTGCCTTCATCGAGAGCTACTCGGAGTACCTGGGTGGCCGGGGCCGCTTGGCCGTCTCCGTGCTGAACCGGGTGGCGGCCATGACGCTGCCTCCATACCGGGCCACCGGGGAGCACGTGCCCACCATGTACTACAACAACCTGGCCTGCATCCACCACTACCTCAACAAGCCGAATGTCGCCTGCTATTACCTGAGGAGGGCGGTCGCGGAGAACGACGCCGCGACCGCGCCGCCGCCGCAGACCAAGGCAGAAGGTGGGCGGCGCGAACTGTGGCGTGTCTCTGTTCCGCGGGCTGTGGAAGCTTTGGTTGGGTTTGTTGCTTGTGGTGGATGTGGCTTGAGTTTGTGTATGTGTATGTGCATAGATAACAGTAGTACTACTGTTATCTATGGTATGTGTTATGTATATTTTGTAGCATAGTGATGATTAAATGGTTAAATTTCAGACCCGAAGAGCCGCTCTATTTTCGCAGGCGGAAATGACGATTCAACCGATATCGGTTGTCTTTGTATTTGAAACAGAGAGCACGTGTGTGCTTATGTGACCAATGGTCTCTGACCTCCCGAGTCTGTCCCCAGGTGACCGGTGCGGCAGTGTTCCCATCTGACCCCTGACCTGACCTGTCATCCGCCTCCTGATGACCTGACCTGACCTGCCGTCTATCCTCAGGTGACCTGACTTGCCTTCTGATGACCTGACCTGCCGTCTGCCTCCTGGTAACCTGACCTGACCTGCTGTCCGTCCTCAGGTGACCTGACCTGCCGTGCGTCCTCAGGTAACCTGACCTGCCGTCCGCCTCCTGGTGACCTGACCTGCCGTGCGTCCTCAGGTGACCGGTTCGGCGGTTGTCCTATTCACGCTATCGGCGGCTCGCGGCACTACGAGCTGGTCTACAACACTGGCATCGCATTTCTGCACGCCGGCAGACCCAAACAAGCGTTCGACTGTCTAACCGAGGCCATCCAGGTGTACCACACCAACCCACGGCTCTGGCTGCGGCTGGCTGAGTGCTGCATCCTGGCTCACAGGCAGGTTAGTTACCATGACAACCCGCGGCTCTGACTGCGGCTGGCAGAGTGCTGCATTCTGGCTCACAGGCAGTTCAGTCGGCTATGGGGAGTTCAGTGACTGGTTCTGGGTGCCCCATCATTATATTCGAGTTGTGGATATTTTAGCTGAACTGTTCACAAGGTGTCGTGCTGCCACCTTTTTATATTCCTAACTTATGCAGTAGGTGGTAAAAGTGAGATAAGAACCATCCATGAATGAGCGATGTACTTTTTACACCAGCACACGCTCGCGTGGATCTCTTCCTTCCCGTGTCCAGGATGTCGTGTCCGTGATGCCTGGCTGGGAGTGTGGCGTTGTCTCCATTGTAGCTTTGTGTGGCGAATGCTGTATTGATCGCATGTTCCGATGTGTCGTTTAGAAGGACAGTATTTCTGCCGGTATCATATGTTTCCTATGAGCTGCCGATATCCAGCTGTGTGGAGCGGCTTTGAATATGATGCGTGTGCGTGTCGTCAGAGGCTCCAGAGTTGTGTACATCTGACCTCTCTGTCGTCTGTTCTGGCTGTCCCAGGAGAAGTACGGGGAGCAGCCCGGGGCCGGCGCCGGGGTGAAGCGACAGAGTCTAATCCAGGGCACCATCGGAGCCGGCGTTCACAGGAAGTTGATCCTGCGAGCCACGCCCACCGCTGCCAGGTCCGTCCGTAGCCACTCGGTAGCGCTGCCCCGACGTTGCAGGGTTCATAGTGACGTCATCATATGTTGGTGACGTCAGAAGTGACGAATTTATACCAGTGGATACTTGCGAGTTTCGGTTTTGAGCCGCTAGCAGCGATGTAAAATAACGGAATGCCATAATCACTCCGTTTGTGATGATAATCCGTTCCAGGGATAAAACTATGAGACTCACGTGTTTATTTTGAAGACTCTAGCGGCTTATCCGGCTGTTCTGACTACATCTGTTATTGTAGTGCTCTGTCTGGCTGTTTGAACTGTGCTTGTTTCGAAGTCCCGCAGGTGTTATTATTCCGACTGACGTCTGTCGTGTTCCCCGGACAGCAGCTCTGACCAGATCTCGGCGGCCATCCCTAACCCGACTCTCGAGTTCGCCTCCCTGGCGCTGCGGAACGCCTGGCTGATACTGGGAGAGGACGGCGAGGGGGAGAGCCCGGTCACCGTGGAGCCGGCCAACCCCGTCACACCGGACCAGGTCAGTACAGGCGAGGGGGAGAGTCCCGTCACAGAGGACCAGGTCAGTACAGGCGAGGAGGCTGAGAGTCCTCACGAGACCAGGGCGTAACAGGCGAGGGGAGAGTCCGTCCAGAGGACCAGGTTCATACAGGCGAGGGGAGAGTCCGTCACAGAAGGGACCAGGTCAGTACATGGCGAGGGGAGAGTCCCGTCACAGAGGACCAGTCAGTACAGCGAGGGGGAGATCCCCGTCACAGAGACCAGGTCAGTACAGGCGAGGGGAGGAGTCCGTCACAGAGGGACCAGGTCAGTACAGGGCGAGGGGAGGTCCCGTCAGCAGAGGACCAGGTCATACAGGTGCGAGGGGGAGAGTCGTCACAGAGGACCAGTCGTACAGGGAGGGGAAGTCCGTCACACCGGACCAGTCAGTACAGGCAGGGGGCAGAGTCCCGTCCACAGAGGACCATCAGTACAGGCAGTGGGGAGAGCGGTCACAGAGGACCAGCGTCGTACAGGCGAGGGGGAGAGATCCCGTACAGAGGACCGGTCAGTACGGCGAAGGGGGAGAGTCCCGTCACAGACGGACAGGTCAGTACAGAGCGATGGAGGGAAGGTTCCCGTCACAGAGGACCAGTCAGTACAGGGCGAGGGGAAGTCCCGTCAAGAGGACCAGAGTCAGTACAGGCGAGGGGGAGAGTCCGTCACACGAGGACCAGCGTCAGTACAGGCGAGGTGGGAGAGAAGTCCACGTCACAAGAGACCAGAAAGTCACAAAGTACAAGGCGAGGGGAGAGCCCAGTCACAGAGTCAGGTCAGTAAGGCGAGGGGAGTCCCGTCACACAGAGGACGGTCAGTAAGGGAGAGGTGATCCGGCACGCCCTCCTGCTAAAGAAGTGCGCTAATGGCAAGTTCAGACAGTGTAAGGCGGGATCAGGTTTGACGGACAGTGACGGACCTCTCGGTTGGTCCTCTCGGTTGTGTTTGCTCGGCTGGCAAATTCAGCATTAGTCCTCTCGGTCGTAGTCTCCGTGCGGGTGTGACGTTGGAAGGCGTTCGGTGCCCCAGTATGAAGGATGGCCGCAGAAGTTACCGAGTCACCATCGCGGCGGCCCGCAGTGTAAGTGAAAGTACGGTCACCTTTGAGTTCTGGCCCTGGCTTCAGGCGGTACGTGTTGAGTGTGTAAGTGTGACGGTCGTCTGGCTTGTTCTGGCTGTGCCAATGTTTGGTCTGGTGATTGTGTGCCCTTGTCTCGGTGGCGTATTTGGACATGGCTGCGCTGGTCGTGCGCGACACTCGGTAATTAAGCGCAGAGTCAGCAGTCGGTACACAGTTACCTCCTCAGCTGCAGCCACAGCTGCATCAGGTGCAGCTACAGCTGTTGCATCATGAGTGAATCCCCATGACTTGGCTTAATACTGTCTTTAACCATTATGCAAGGCGCAATGACCGAAGGAGGAAAAGTTGCCTTAGTGATGTCGTGATGCAGGATTTCGGCATTGTCGGCACTCGGCATGTCGTTGATATGATATGTGAGACTCACTAAAACAATGTATGTTTCATCACATTCTTTACGACTTCCAGTCTGTTCGCAGATAACATATTCCATGCATGCATGAAAGCGCTCTGCCAAGCTCAATATTGCCCGTCTGAATATCTCACGTGCCAAATTGTTTATCACAGCGCATGGCTGACAACACCACGACCCTCTACCTGATCATCTAACGCTAACTCTGCCACCGTCCCCGTTCCTACCTCTCGTCCCTCGTGGGCGCAAATTGACCCAAAGGTGTCGGCGTGCCCTTAAACCCCAATAAACAAACCTCCCGCCCCTCCGACAGGTTCAGACGATCCGGTGCTCGGTGCTGTCGGCCGCCGCCTACGTCCACCTCTGCCTCGGCGACCCGGTACTGGCGCTGGAGCACGCGCGCAAGCTGCTCAACCAGCGGCTGCTGGCGCCGGCGCAGCAGCTGCTGGGCCACCTGTACGCTGCCGAGGCGCTGGTGCTGCTGGACAGGGCCGACGAGGCGCTGGAGCACCTCAATCCAGAGCTGACCGGTGAGGGACGGGGCGGGATCGGCTTGGCTGACGGGAGGAGGAAGAGGTTCAGATGGAGGGTGGGATGGAACCGGGGAAGGGGAAGCGGAGTAGCAGTATTAGACGCTGGTGTTCCTGAGAGAGGGATTGGGCAGATCTTGGAGATGAAATGGGGCCGGCGCTAGACTGAATGAGTACGTGCTCCCTCACTTCGGATCTAACGGTGGTTAAGGGCCACTAAGAGTTTTCAGGATAGCCTCGAACTGGGGCGGAGCGGAATGGGAAGATGACTTTGTTTACGTCACGTTTCAGTGCAGCTATTAGTAGATTAGACTTGCATCGATCCGAATAATAATTGTTACACGTTTTTAATAATTTTCTGTCAAATATATGCATATATGTGCTGTCTTCTTAACGTGCAGTTGACTTGGAAACACTGGCTTAGAACGTCTGTAATGCGGTTAGCAGGGCGTGATATACGCCACGCGAAGGCGTGTAAGTATGTTTGACAAACGACTGAATGTGTTTGTTTCTATGTTCCGACTGAATGTGTTTGTGTTTGTGTCGGCAGCGGACGTCTCCCTCCACGCGGCCGACGTGACTCCGTCGCCGGTGGAGCAGCGCTGGTACCCGGGCTCGCCGCCAGGGGCGCGCATGTGCCTCCAGTACAATATGGCCGTGGTGCGCACCATCCGGGGAGAGCTGGATATCGCCTGGAACCTGCTCCGAATGGTAGGTGGTCGCCGCCGCTGGCATTGTGAAGGGCTGGGGACGTCCTGGATGGGAGAGGGACGCTTTTCACAGGGCTTATAACCGTTATCTGAGCACTGCTTGCGGCTTAGCGAACAAGCACATTAGCGAACAGTCATTGATGCCTTCATATCAAAAGCGGCTCCTGCGATCATACAACTCGTTCGCTGATGTATTGTCGTGCGCTACGTCTGCCTCCGGTTGATGTATCGGCGTCGCTGGGGTCAGGGACAGTGAGACTGACCTCGCCGGTGTTCTGTGTCGCCTCAGATGAACCCAGCCTCTCCCGACGTCCCGCCGCAGGTGGTCCAGCTGGCGCTCTACCTGCAGCTGAAGCACGGTACGTCACTGGTCCAACACGTGCATACGCGCCATGCTGCTGGTCCCCACTCGCTATGTGTGTGTATATGTGTCTTGTGTGCGTAGTTGTATCCTGCATCGTACTATTCTGAAATGATGGAGTGCACATCGTATTGGCTATAACATGTTTTTAACGCAGCTTGTTTGCAGCATTTGCCTGCGATCGAGATTATTCCTTCCCGTCACCTCAGATTGCTCGCCACTCGCCAGTGACGCGTTTCTCCCATCTCCTCAGGGAACCTGGACAACGTACGGAACATCATCAAGCAGCATTCTCCGCAGTACCGCTAGCGGCGCCCTGTGCGCCGCCGTGACCTCAATATCCGGGCGGGCCGCGCTGCGCCGGCCGCCATTGGCCGCGCCGCCGTCCCGACCCGGCACGACACGATCTACTGGTGGTGTGTTGATCACTAACGCTTCTGCAACCGTTCCATTGTTGCGGAATACATATTGGGTATCTGTGAGAAGTGCGTTTGTGTCTGAGGCTGTAGACGGGATGAAGTGGGAATTTACAAAAGTGGCAAAACGACAATAAAGCTTATGGTACACATTCAGGGTGTGATATTGTCAAAACAGTTGTACTAACATCACATGGCGATACACCACGATGTAGCCGCGGCATTTCTGTTGGATGTGGCAGCGGAGGACCACGTATAAATCCATAGCCACCGTCACAACAAAACGCTGGTGAGAGGAAGGACTGGGGATCCAAAGTTGGCATAACACAAATGGGATCAAATACATGCTGATTACTCCTCAATGATCCCTGGCAGCCTGCCTTACTTGCAGAATGATCATGTCTGGATAGATTATTTTTGCACACTTAGCTTAATTAGACCATGAAAGAGATAAGTGTTTGACCCCAATAAACAAACAGAAACAGGCAAATCGAATAGCGAAGCCTTACGACGCGCATTGCCTTGCCATCATTATAGGCCCACATCTTGTGGGCGTTTGATCTCATCCAGGCATGTAGCCAGGATTTTTATCATAGGGGGATGCACGTTTGTTGTAGAATACAACTTCTTTCGTCGGCCACATGCTGTTGAGATGGGGGGGGGTCAGATCGTCAGCAGCTTCGCATTGCAGTGAAAATTTATTGGAGAAGGACTTGCCCCCGTACGGCTGCGTCCCTGGTATCAGCCGTGCCACTTTTATTCACAACGCTGTGCTAATGAAACGGCGGGTATGCAGGTTTTCGTTTATAATTAGTTGATAGCACAAGGGCGACGCCAAGGCGATATACATAGGCGACGCCACCTCCCGAAAGTTGGGGAGGGGAGGACGGAGGCATTCTGAAGTCCATTCTTTCATGCAACGCCTTATTAAATGCTAAAACCAAAAATGTTCGGGACACTTTCCCCCCCCCCCCCCCCGGTGGCGGAGCCCCTGTGATGGCAGTGGTAAATTACACTAATCTGGAAAAGTTGCTAGCCCATTTTATGCAGCAGCACTCGGAAGTTTTTCATATGAAACCGGTGACGTCATTTTCTCGACAGCTGACTAGTCATATGTGTTGACTTTAAGACTGCCTAGAGAAATACAAAAACCTTGACGATTCATGCTTGACATTGAAAGTGGAGAGTCGCCGAATATTTGATTTGCGTATTGTTGGGAAAAGCGATTGGAGACGACGCGTGCTATTTACTCCGGTGAAGCCATCCGGCTGTGACGATTTTATTATTGGGGATAAATAACCCGCGTTATTCTAGTTGGTTGTCGAAAGATCGCTGCGCATCTCACGGATCAATTGAATCTCCTGCGTACGAAGTGTCACGCACCATAAGCCATAGCTTTGTTGTGCATTGTTTTGCTTGAATGGGAATTTATTTGATTCTGCTTATTAAATAGTCATCATAGGTACTAGAACACCCACTCATTTTGAGGCTCCTGCCAGTGAAGGGGAGTCTCAAATGGCAGAAACTGCCCAGTCTAAAAGAGCCAATTTTTCTGCCATTAATTTGGGTGGAAATGGCATTAACACGGCAGCAGGCCAGGCTGCCGCAACAAAGTCGGGTTCAGCGAAGAAGCTTGTCATCAAAAACTTACGAGGTAATTGCACACATTGATATTCTTAGTTTTAAGCAGTGTTGTGTTGATATTTGCATTGATTAATCTGCGTTGAGTGCTAAAATCTGGTGTTTATGTTTATGTTTATTGATTTTTGATTGAATAATCACGTTGAAAAGGAAATACTTCTGCATTTGCATTACATAAGTAACATCACATGGGAAGCATTACATTGTGTATGTCTGTCCTGTCATAATGACTGATAATATATTGTATAGTTATTTATTATTTAAGTAATTAAAACCCATCCTATCTATAGGTCATTTCAGAATGCACCTATATAACATAGACATCATCACTACATGACTTAGACTTGTGCTACCCCCCTCCCCCCCCCCAGATGAGCAACATTTTAACATAAGGCATATGGGAGTGAGGGGGTTACCACCTGGCTGTTCCCCACTCCAAAATGTGTGACAGCTCTCCTAGTCCTGGACCTGGTATATCCCATCGCTTCATGCAATATTGTATTAATAAATTTGGTAGATGTTGGAGAAGATATTGTGCAAGCACATTTCTAGTACCCAAATTTGTTTATTATTCAACAAAAACAAAGGGTACTTGAGCCAGCTTATATTTCTAGTAAGGTACATCAAGATGCATTTAAACTGTCAAATTGCTGATGCTGGGCTATTTTAGAATGCATATATACTCTTACTACTTGGCTTCTACACGGGTTTTGGACTTTACAGAGTGTGCCTTTACCATTGAAAGCTATTGGTTTGATTATTGGACATTATAAAATTAATGTCCAAAGCTCCTTTAGTTGAACTTTTACTTTGTATTTGTTCTGCATATTGTTTTGTTTGTATATGCATAAATGATTGCCACTTAACAGAGTAAAGAAGATGTTTTATAGAATGGTGCATCTAAGACAATAAACTTCCCATGCAAACAATGTAAAATGGCTACTGGGGCTCTGTTTGGTAGCTGCTGCTATCAGCATGCACAATCTGTTTTCTATTGGCCAGTGCTAACAATATATGCCTAGTGTTGTAATTGTTAGGGCAATGCTTCTAATAGCAAAAGCCTCTCTGGTAACTACTGATAATTGTGTGATTCCATACTGATTTTGGCACCTTTGGAATATCTCAGCAACTAGAGTGAATCTGGAGAAATGAAGTAATGGCTTAATTTCGAAAAATATGTTCTATAAAGCTATACAACTCAACATGAGCAATGTGAGTAAGCTGTAAGCACACTCCCTCTAAGTTAGCTAGAGGTTAGAGGTATAATATATAATCGATGAGCATGCATTGTGGCCTGTAAGGATATAAATAGCATTGAAGTAAAAGATGTTGGAGGCCAACATTATTTAATGTTGGATGGCATTGTATTCCTTGATATCACATATTGCCAATGTGACATTTCTGCAACCTTGTATCTTAACTAAGGATATCAAGGTATCATTTACCTAAACTATCAATTTTTAGTGAGAAGTCAGTCTCACCAATAAGGCCACCCAAGTATTTTCTGTTGTGTTACTTTTATTTTATTCCATTAACAAACAAATGTCTGCAGACCAGTTTCTCTTGATAATCCTAATTTTGAAGCAGTGAGTTTTTAAATGAGAAGTTGAACTGAGTTTTGAAAAGAGAAGTTGCCAATTTACAATCTATTTACTAGATTAACATGCATAGTTAGTTACAGATAACATATGTTGCCCTGGGCCCCTTTCAAACCCTAAGTTTGTCATATGTAAAAGGTATTCAGATCATATGTACAAGGTACATATTGTTCGATAAAACTCCTGTTTGTCACAGATAACCTGGGAACTCACAAGACTTGTCATCCAAATGTCACCATATGTCTTTGCTCACACTCTGCTGTCTGTGTCTTCCAGAGCGTCCAAAGCTGCCGGAGAATTACCAGGAGGTGACATGGGGCAAGCTGAAGGAGGCGGTGCTGGCCATCCAGCAGTCTCGCTCCATCACCTACAGCCTGGAGGAGCTGTACCAGGCTGTCGAGAACATGTGCAACCACAAAATGGCCGCACAGCTCTATGGAAACCTAAAAGGTGTGAATCAACCGAGCAGTGCCTCTACCGGCTTTGCATATATTTAGTGCTATACATGGATTTTTGTTATATCAATTTGCATGTTCTCAGACTTTTTCCATAATCGTGGTGTAGTTTAAACAGGTGTGATGTGTCGCTCTTGTCTGGTTACGGCGCTGGCCATATACTGTCTCTGTCCCATTCCAGTACTAACCGAGCACCATCGCCGTCCCGTTTCAGCGCTGACGGAGGCACACGTGAAGCAGCAGGTGCTGGGGTTTCTGGGGGACGAGCTGGCCGACCGGGACCTGTTCCTGCGGGCGATGAATGAGTGCTGGCAGAGCCACTGCCGGCAGATGATCATGGTGCGCAGCATCTTCCTCTACCTGGACCGCACCTACGTCCTCCAGAGTCCGGCCATTCTCAGCATCTGGTCAGTGGCGGAGACGGCGACCAAGTAGCGACTGGCACTGGCGTTGATTCGGTTCTTCCCGTGCTGTATCTCAGTTACATACTGATTAATCGAGATGTGTCATTACATTATGTTTTTTTCTTCTCAATATTTGATTGGCTCCTGTAATGTTGTTTCCAGGTACCATACAGATTACTCATATTGTGATACCTCTCATGGGCGCCATCCAATTATTTTCTTGCGGCGCCCTTAAGCCCCAATCATCATCATCATGCGCTGACTGTCAACAGGGACATGGGCCTGGACACGTTCCGCACACACGTCATCACGGACGAGCTGGTGCAGAACCGCACCGTCACCGGTCTGCTCTCCCTGATCGGCTGCGAACGAGCCGGCGAGGCCGTCGACCGCATCCTGCTCAAGTCGCTACTGCGCATGCTCTGTGACCTGCAGATCTACCAGGTGGCCTTCGAAGACAGGTGAGACGCGTCGGGAGCTAGAATTGATTAGAGTGAAGATTGGAGTAGAATGCGATAATGGTGTCAATTCACGATTATCGTACGTATGTTTGTTTCTGGTCCGTGGAGTGAGTGTGTTAGCGTGACTATTGTGGGACCTAGGACGTTTTTGCGTTGGTATTGGACACCTCACTCATATTTTGCTTTGTGTTCGTGAGAAAAGGGGAGAACATGGGCCAGATCATTCATTCATCACAGATTATAAACTCTGTATCATAGTGAGACTTCCTCTGCGTCAGCTTCTGTTGACATGGATTAGTTATAACATTGTGTTGGCCCTTACTTCCTCCAAGGGCATTTTGTGATGCGATGTCACTTGTGCTGTGTGCTTGCTGGTTCGTCTGTGTGTGACCCACCCGACCTGACTGCCTCTGTCTGTGTGTGTGTGTGTGTGTGTGTGTGTGTGTGTTTTGTCAGATTCCTTCAGGCGACGGACCGTCTGTACGCGGCCGAGGGCCAGCGGCTGCTGCACGAGCGCGACGTGCCGCAGTACCTGACGCACGTCGACCGCCGGCTGCAGGAGGAGCACGAGCGGCTCATCTACTACCTGGACGCGAGCACGCGCCGCATGCTCATCTACTCGGTGGAGAAGCAGCTGATCAGCGAGCACCTGGTAACGCTGCTGCAGAAGGGGCTGGACCAGCTGCTGGAGCAGGGCCGACACCAGGAGCTGCGGCTCCTCTACAGCCTCGTCTCCAGGGTGAAGAGCGGACTGGTCGAGCTTGGAACCGGCATGAGCACCTACGTTAAGGTGAGTGTGGTGTGTGTCGGGGCCGGGTGGAGGGGTCGGGTGACAGTGAGAGGAGTTCGCCTGTTGCAGGGCTTTTTCGCGCTACTGACTGGCAATATTACGGTCGTCACACCGCTCTTGTTTTAGCGAAGAGTCCCGCGGCAGCCTGCATAACTGTGTCTCCACTTGTGTCCCCATCATGGGGACACAAGTGGAGACACAAGTGGAGACACAGTTATCAGTTATGGGGAGACTCACATGGGGACCCCATGTGCGACGGACGTGTTGTTGTTTCCTGCTTGTTCGGCCTACACGGCCGAACCATAGCTCCGGAGGGTCTCCTTGTGACGGAGGTAGCCCTTGGCCAAAGCCACGGCGTAGCTGGCGGCTGACGTTGACTGTCCCCGATCTGCCTACAGAAGCGCGGCCGGACGATCGTTGTGGACGAGGAGAAGGACCGCGCCATGGTGCAGGATCTGCTCGAGTTCAAAGACCACATGGACAACATCATGACGCAGTGCTTCCAGAACAACGAGAAGTTCATGCAGCTGCTGCGGGACGCCTTCGAGAACTTCATCAACCAGCGGCAGAACAAGCCGGCGGAGATGATCGGTTAGTCGCGGCGCCAGCCTCGTGTGTGTCTGTTGCCGTGTCCCGCTATCGTTGGATTCGTATGTTCGGTATGGTACTTCTTTTGCGTCAGCTTCTGTTGACAATTACATGAATCAGTCATAGCAGTGTGTTGGCTCTTACTTCCTTCAGGGTCATTTTGTGATGCGATGTTATTCGTTATGCAGCCTTCATGTGGTTTTTGCGTGACTTTTTCCGGAGTAAAGATGCGTGTTAGCCTCGAACTGATCCTTATGTTGCTCCACAGCCAAGTACATCGACACGAAGCTGCGCTCGGGTAACAAGGAGGCGACCGAGGAGGAGCTGGAGCGACTTATGGACAAAATCATGGTCCTGTTCCGCTTCATACACGGCAAGGATGTGTTCGAGGCCTTCTACAAAAAGGTGCGAAGCTGCGATCGGCGTTCCCGGCGCCGGTGGCGCCATCTTTTCTGGGTGTATCGCGTAGTTGGCAGATGGCTACCGGAATGTTTACTTTTCTTTCACTTTTTACAGTTGAGTATAATGTAGCCAATGTACGGTTACTTGAGCTGATCCAAACTGCTAAATGGAAATATTTACACTGAATGTATGTGTTTATTACTTATAGCTGTGTCGACGCCATTTTGAACTATCTTGCCGCACCCGGACTAGTTTGGAATGAGGATTTCTTTCTGCGCCGCTCGCCTCGCCCCCGCTCGACGCGTCTGACCCCAACTCTGCTCGCCATCACAGGACCTGGCCAAGCGGCTGCTGCTCGGCAAATCGGCCAGCGTTGACGCCGAGAAGTCGATGCTGAGCAAGCTGAAGCAAGAGTGCGGCGCCGGCTTCACCTCCAAGCTGGAGGGCATGTTCAAGGACATGGAGCTCAGCAAGGACATTATGCTCACCTTCAAACAGGTCAGCAGGACTGGCAGTGTGACAATCGCTGGTGTGGTGTTGTTCATGTGGTGTTCAAGAGGTTATGCTTTGACTGTTTGCTGCCATGGTAGAATGCCAGGTGTGGCCTTGCTGGTGTCCGCATGGGAGTGGCTTACAGAAGATCGTTATTGATTTGGTAGTATAGTGCTTAGTCATAGTGGCGAGCAGCTGTGGTAGGTGCCATCAAAACCGGGCTCTGTTCAGATACGGCGTGCCATACGGACTAACGTTGTGGTTTAAAGTGCTTCGTTCGGCCGTTGAAATTGTCCGGGGGTATAGCTCAGTGGTAGAGCATTCGACTGCAGATCGAGAGGTCCCTGGTTCAACTCCGGGTGCCCCCTGGTCCGAAAACTTTTTCCACCAACCGCACTCGACGGATTCGCTTTCCGTTCGTATTCGCTGTGCTAACCTTGATCTCTTTTAAAATAGTTGGTGAGTCCCAGCCCCCAGATGTGACATTTGTGGAAAACTGGTTTTTATCTTTAAGCACTGCAGTATACCCCGAAATCTGACAAAAGTTGGTGGGCCAAAGAACAAACACAGAATTCGTGAGGCAGTGGCCAAGTAAAAGACAACTCTTCCTAGTATTTGTAAAGCTGACGTACTTTGATGCGATTCGTATGTATTGTTTCTATTGAAATTGCAACCAAACACGTGTGGCGATAAGTTGATAACATATGCACGCTACTTCAAGCATTGATCTGCACAAATGAAGTAGGTAGCCAGATTTACTTATCCAAGTCTTAGGATGCCTTTGGTAATGTTTCGCTATTTCGCCATACGACAGCAAGCATATTAAATTTCGTTAAATTGTATCACACGTTTACATAGTTTACATACAAGCGGGATGCTATCGCTGCTGGTGAGCGTAGTCTGACGAAACAGTCAACCAACTCAAGGCTAATTCGGATAAACACTGGGCACCGTTGATGGTCGCCATGTCCATTCAAGACGGATGAAGTAGAGTCACCCGCCAAGAGAGATAGTCTGGATCGGGTCATGCAGGCCTGGCGCCTAATTCCCGTATTGTGTACTGTACTGTACATCATCTGATAGCCTCTCGATCGGTATACTAAGCTCGGCTTTGTGTGTTGTATTCGACAGCACTTGGCTAACCAGCGTAAGCCGCCGTCGCTCGACCTGAGCGTCAGCGTACTGACTATGGGATACTGGCCGACCTACACAGCCGTCGAGGTGCACCTGCCGCCCGGCATGTTCACCTTGCAGAAGACCTTCAACGAGTTCTACCTGTCGAAACACAGCGGCCGCAAGCTGCAGTGGCAGCCGTCACTCGGTCACTGTCTGCTGCGGGGAAATTTCAGATGTGTGAGTGGCGGGCGGGGACGGGGCGGGGGACGGGCGGGGAACGGGCGGAAACGGGCGGGGAACTGGGCGGGGGGGACGGTCGTGGTAACGGGCGTGGAACGGGCGGGGAACGTCTGCGAGGGAACGTGGCGGTGGGAACGGGCAGGGGACGGACGGTAGGACGGGGGGGGCGGGCAGGGCGACGGGACGGCGTGACGGGGGGGAGACGGGGGACGGGCGGGGACGAAACTCGTCCGTATTTCTGCGAGTGTTTATGAACATTTCGACATTTGTGTCCTTGTGCGTGACACTTGTTAATGCGAATCTCGTTGAAAATCGTTTCGTATATTGTCCTTTGCCACTCCTGATAACCGTTGTTCTTTTAGTTGGATCGGGTCATAATGTATACCGTCTCATGAACACCGTGTTTATCGAGGTTTATTTATCTCCGAGTTCGAGAGTGTGTTCTCTGTCACGCCTATCTACTTGCTCTCGCGTGTATCTGCGCTGTGCAGTGTGTATGCCAGTCGTGTATGGTGTGATATGTTTGTGTTGAAGGTCGTGTATGGTGTGATGTGTTTGTGTTGAAGGTCGTGTATGGTGTATGGTGTGATGTGTTTGTGTTGACCAAGCTCCGGCTCTGTCCGCTGCGCAGGGCTACAAGGAGCTACACGTGTCACTGTACCAGGCGCTGGTGCTGCTGCTCTTCAACGACAGCACCGAGATGACGCTGGAGGAGGTGCAGCTGTCCACCAAGATCGAGGTACGGCACCGCGTCCACGTGTCTGTTGGCAGTACACAGCTGACAGAACTGTGCATGTTAACCCGGGCGTTACGCAAATAAACAGTTTTGCTCGTTTTTCATGCCTGACTAAGCATTTAGCTGGTTATGGGCGCAGAGTAACCAAGGAGTTGTTGCGCCCTAAAACTCCAATCAATAAACAAACAAATATTAAAAAATTATTCGGCTAGCCTCCCCCTTCCCTTCTGTTTTGAAAGTTTCTGGACGCTGGTTGCTGTGCCCGTTTTATGTTAAGGATAGCGCCTTGTC
>VOPJ01005337.1:58223-134213 GCA_014673585.1 Semibalanus balanoides | reverse complement strand
CATACGTATGGGTTTTCGACGCAGACGGATGCGTCTGCGTCAAAACGCAACCGGTGTGCATCGGCCTTTAGTTAACGACAAAATTATCAATTTATTAGTGTGTACCTTTGCATAATCAGTGCAGTGAAACAGGAGCAATACCTAAAACCCATCACGAACGCAAGCAAGATGAAGACCGATTTCGGCCCATCTGTAATACTACGTTCGTTCGAACGCTTCGTTCTCACTCACTCTGTCTGAATTAGTCATAAAGGCAGAATATTCTACCGTTTACATGTCTTGTTATAAATTATGAAATATGACAGCGCAGAAGCACGTTCGTTATATCGTAAATAACAATTATCGACATGCTGGTAACTATGGCAACACAAACCGATGCTTCTCAACGCGGCATGAAGCGACTCAATTACGTCGTACATCACTCAAACGAGTATACACGGGACAATGCTTGGGGCATCGCTCGTCGGACTAGAAATTGTTTTCATATTTTACTGCCTCGCTGATGAGCGGGTCAGGCGGATCGTTATCGCACCTGAACAATGACGTGTTGCGCTACATAGCCATGACCGTTGCCCGGGTAATACAGTCCACTGTGCTGCCGTCGTCTGGCCGACCCGAGGTGGCGTCACGGGCACCCTGGCGACCGTTCTGCTAACACACAGCCCTCCTGGCGATCGATACCGTGTGAAGTGACGAGTGAGCCCCCTCCGACCCCCCCCCATCGACGCGTGACGTGAGACGTTTCCAAGCTCACACGGTGGTGCGTTTCTCACCTTAACCATAGACCGGTAAAGAGGGTGTTGGGATCGCACCTAGTCACGCACGTCACGCACCGTCACCCTCTCCCAGGTAATCACTCGTCACCCCCAGTTGTTAGTGCCTGACGCCACCCCTGCACCCTCCACCGGCCGGCACCTGACGCCGCCCCTGCACTCCCCACCGGCCGGCACCTGACTCCGCCTCTGCGGCGGCAGTGTCGGCGCGATGCTCAACGCGTTCTACAACCAGTACAAGAAGCAGCGGGAGGACGGAGGACCACAACCAGCGCCGCCGCCGGGACACGTTGGACCACTTGCCGGCAGGTGAGAGGTGCAGCAATACGAGAAGAGACTAATGGCTCAGGTTAGACCAGGCACAAAAACCAATGACTCAGGTGAGACCACGGACAGAGACCAATGACTCAGGTGAGACCACGACAAGAGACGCGATGGTTCAGCCAGGCGAGACGAACTGTGTTGAAGGAGGGAGGGAAGGTGGAAGTCGTAAAGGGAATGTTTTCCACATTTCTCTGAAGTCGTCAAATGTACGCCGCTTGTGGTGCAAAATATGAAGTAATTGCTGCCGGACACGATTACGACATTTGTTTCTCGCATACAGTGCTTAAATTCACAAAAAGTTACGTTTAAATATTTGAATTAATGACGTCACATCAAACAATTTGGGATAATAGAGGAAACCTTCAAGCTGCCAAATGTATGGCACAATTATTTTCAGACAATTCTGGCGACTCGAATAAAAGCGAATCTTTGTTTATCACGGTGATATCACGCCGGCATGTAATGATTTCTTACGAAAATGGAAAGCCATGCAGTTACGCGCCCTAACCGATCAAGAAGAGAATGGAAACTTACGACACTTTATTTGATCCCATCTTTATTGAAATTTTCGTTAAAAATGATAATATAGAAATTAGAAGCTTGCTTTTTTCCACAAGCCTCTGAATGTTATGGGGGAAATTGTCAGCCATGTGACTTGTGTGGCAGTTATGCCAATGGAAATTCTGTTATTTTATTGGTATTGGTATATAACATGTTTTTATTGGTATATTGCTTGGTGTAATATAACAATAGTGAGCCCAGATCCAGACCAGTATATGAACTCACCAAGAAAAGGTTGATATTAACTTGTATCATCCGTGTATCATCTGTGTATCATCCGTGTCAACTGTGCATCATCTGTGTAGTATCGTCTGTGTCAACTGTGTATCATCTGTGTACTGTACTCATCCAAGACGACATGCTACACTGATAAAAATAAAACACTCTTAATGGTGTAGTGAATTAACTGCATGCCGTAGGAACACCCAACGGGTGTTTTTTGGGTGTTACACAAAAAAACGACGGGTGTTTCTCGGGCGTATCAACACCCAACAACACCCGACGGGTGTTTTTTCGGGTGTATCATGAGTGTACTCACCCCCCTCAATTTTGCCTGGCAACACTTGAACTGTGTTCGTCACCACTTCTACAGCGAAGCCGGCTTAAACATGTTGGCCTGATGGAAAAAGGTGGTATTCGGGTCGCAATTTCAAAACATTTTTAAAACGAATTCGTTCAAAGATGAAATACTCAAATGTGATGCCTAAGGCCTTGCTATCATATCTGGGGTCATTTGGCAAATTGAGTCAACTTTCGCACAATAATTTTTTTAATGGAAACCCGGCACGCCTTCGCAATAGGGGTCACTTTCAGCTTATCTGACGGTATTAGGCGTCAGATTTCGCATTTATTGACAATACGCCAATACCACTAACCAGCGCGCCCGAGGAAGCGAAGGTGCCGTGCAGGCTTGTGTTACCATGGCAACCCCTGACTCACTAATCGAACATCTGGCATATGGGTGGTTTCTTCGATGAAACATAAATGTTTGAAAATATTAAATGTCTGTTTCACTATGTACACAGTTCAATACCAAATGGATATTTCGTTTTTGATTAATTTTCGCTCTTCGATTTCAGTAAAACATTATTGTTTTAAGTTTTTCGTAAGAATATAATTATTTATTTTGTAGCACTAGGCGTAATACTAAAAATATGTGGTATAAAACCTAGAATCTAGTGTAGAGCTGGTGACGTAGGAGCGAGACAACCTGTTGTTCTATAGCCTTGAGTGTACTGACACACTTAAGAGTGTAGATGACTCCCCAATAACACCCTTAACGGTGTAATCCAATGACACCCTTACGGGAATATGCTACGGGTGTGTGTCAAACTGCATACCGTAGAAACACCTGTTGGGTATTTTCTTCGGGTGTTACACCCCAAGGAACACCCGTCGTGTGTTTTCTTTGGGTATCACACCACAAGAAACACCCGTCGGGTGTTTCTCGGGTGTACTAATACCCAAAGAACACCCGACGGGTGTTTTCTCGACTAACACCCGAAGAACACCCGTCGGTTTTTTATCGAGTGTACGACACCCAAAGATCACTTCAGGAATGAATCTTGGGTGTCACCATTTCGAGAGAAACCAGCGGGTGTTTCTCGGATGTCACATCCAAGAACACCCGTATGGTGTTTCTTGGAAGTCACATCATAAAAAACACGCAAATGGTGTTTCTCGTGGGTCTCACATTCCAATAACAACTTAAACAGTGTCCTGAAACGGCAGCCGTTATTAACGATGTGAAGTTCAAAACACGGCGATGCCAGTGTTAGCACCTTACAGGTGTTGNATTGTAGTCTTGGTTGGTCTTGGTCCTGATCACAGAATCAGTATACCTACAAATGTATGAACAAAAATGGGTCTTGGAGAAAACACCAAGGCCACATGAATACGAAAGCACATTTCCCACTTTCGATCCAAGCAATAAGCCAAGGTTTTAAAATGTTGCCGGTCACATTCTAAAATATACTTTAGTTTATAAATTTGTCCCAAAACTTATACCAATGTCTACCAAGCAGCGAAGGCCGGCTGGTAAAACCAGCGGATCCGCTGTACCGGACGGCGGATAGTTCCTATCAAAATCAACATGTTCGCCAAGATGTTCACCGAAGACGCCCGTCGACTAGAAATAGTAGCTTATAAGATCTGCCACTAGCAAGCTATATTTTTGGGTCTAATAGGATTCCAACTTCCAGTCTGCTTGTGCCATATTGATATTCTGCCGTGCTATGTGAACGTGCCGTGCCGTGCCGTGCTATGTCATGTGTGAAACATGACTGCACGTATGTCAATACAGGAACAGATTTAGATTTACATTCTGCTGAATTAAATACTGAATACTGCACTATAAGTATTCGATGTCAAGAGCAGACGAATGCAAAAACAAGATGTGGCTCCTCTGAAGGATCATTTGTGATAAAAAATTAGGCAACCTGGCAAGAAAAAGAAAATTTTGTTCTCCGACGTCGTCCAGCAGGTCGGGGCATTTTACCACCCCTGTGAGAGCTCTCGATCGCCGCCTTGCGCGTCTCGCTGCAGTTATTGGTTCGGAAGATACGATGGGGGTACAATTTACTCCCCCCTACGCCGCGCGTTCGGCTGGAGACCCCTACGTCGCGCGGGTTAAACAAATAAATCGATAATGATAATCAATGTACCATCTGAGCTCATTTAAATGCAACTAGTGTCAAGCTGAGGTTCAATTCATGTCAATTGAGGTCAAATTTATGAATTGATTAATATTAAAGGGACTGTCCCACCTTCTCAAAAGTTATTAAAATGATATGCCGCTTGTTGGTGCGAAATATTAAGTAATTGCTGCCGGACACGATTATGACATTTGTTTCTCGCATACAGTGTTTAATTTAATAAAAAGTTACGTTTAAGTATTTGAATTAATGACGTCACATCTAACAATTTGGGATAATAGAGAAAACCTTCACGCTGCCAAATGTCTGGCACAATTATTTTCAGACAATTCTGTCGACTCGAATACAAGCGAATCTTTGTTCATCACGGTGATATCACGCCGGCATGTAATGTCTTACGAAAATGGAAAGCCTTGCAGTTACGTGCCCTAACCGATCAAGAAGAGGAATAGAAAGCTTACGACCACTTTATTTGATCCATCTATTTATTAAACCAATTTTTCGTTCTAAACATAATAATATTTAGGCAACTAGGAAAAACTAGTTCTTCCACAAGTCTCTAAATGTTGTGGGCTAAATTGTCAAAGGCTACGTGACTGTTGTGGCACTAAATGCCAATGGAAATTCTGTTATTTATTGGTATTTTGGTATATAACTTGTTTTTATTGGTATATTTACTTGATGTGTTTATACCAATAGTGAGCCCAGATCCAGACCAGTATATGAGCTCAACAAGAAAATGTTGATTTAGACTTGTATTATCTTTGTGTCATGTGTGACTCGTCTGTGTCGACTGTGTATTATTTGTATACTGTACTCATCCAAGACAGCATGCTAGCCAAAGACGTTTGTGCAATACAAGTTTTACAAATTTATTTGGATTTTATAAATTATATTTTATACTGTTTACATGGACTGGAATGACAAAGGCGAAACCAGCACACGTGCACAATACAACAGTGAGGTAACAGGCAATACAAAACGGTTAACCAGAGCAAGGACGTGCAGATGGGGGCCTGCCGCAGACAGACCAGATAACAGAGGTACAGATGGTACCAGAGCGCATAGGTGCAGACAAGGCTGTCCGGCATTACCAAAGACTTTTCTCACCATTAATTATTAGTAACCACTATAATATTACCCACCAATCGATTACAAAAATATAACATTTTTGGTAACTACGGACGTATTTCTGCGCCAAAAACATTTCACACGTATAGCTAATTTCTAAACTTTAATAATAAATCTCACCACTCTCTTAGCGCCGCCCGCCAAACATTGTTTACTCAACAGCTGACTGGTGCTTAGAGCTGTGGTATTATTATTTACAATTTTGTGTCAATTCTCCATCCCATTTGTGAATTACACCCGAGCTAATCCTGATGACTCGCTAATCCCTGACCACATTAGGGCTTTGTTTGAAATGCCGCCCGGATGCAGCGTTACATAAACTCCAGCCAGGCGTAATAGCGCTGGCCCACAGTACCTTGACATACAGCCGCTCAGCTCTTGTCACATAGCGAGCGGTTCGCAGAGGAGAGCGAGTCAGGGCACAGCGGTTCAGGGCTGCCCAAATATCTTGATGCCTCCTGCCCACGTTTTGCAGACGGCATAGGTAACAGACGAACAGGTACTTGAGATCAAGATTACAAGATTTTCTATCCAGGATGGGAACTTTGAGTGTCTGTCCCACAAACTCTTGGTCGGAGGTCATCCAGCATTAAATGAAAATAATTTTATCACCCTCAACTGAACAAAAAACAAGCAATATGACATTTGTCCAATAACATTCTTGGCAAAAGTTCCATCAATGATAAACAATAAGCATATCATTCATAAATAAATGATTCCAGGGAGCAAATACATATTCCAGGTCATATATAGGACATATGACCAGCCCCAGCTTGATTTGAACCAGAATATATCACACTTTTGAATCCCATAAAGCTATAGCAGCTTGAGTTGCACCAGTGGAAACAATACAAATGTCATTTGTGAGCGAGTGTTTGGTGCCATTTCTTGTATGAAACTAAAATTCAACATCCAAAATGAACTGAAGTGCAAGTTTGCAACAGACGACTAGACAAGCATTACCGATCCACCAACCGATCAAGAAAACCAAAGGCCCTTAATAACAGAAACATAGAATCTTATTCTAGGTGCAGTTGGAAGGCCACGGTGGTCACAGTTGGCGTGCATTTTTCCCTTCTGATGGACGTCCACGTTTAATGCTCTGACCTGGCAAGCTTTGCACCATAACTAAGCTCTGGAGGTTGTAAACACCAAATTAACACAAATACAAATTACACTTTATATCGATTGATACAAAATTGTCTACGTTAAACAATCAGGATGCAAAATATTTGATCATTAACAATAGCCTATTGCCTTAACACTCCTGCTCAATCTTTCCATACTATGCGTAACATAAAAAAGGATTTGGCAGTGCAAATTGTCGGACCATTGCGGCTACTTAAGTACACCCCTGAGAGAAATGAACATATGTTCAAGGTTTTGCCCTGAAACAAGTCTTCTACAACAGACATGGTAAGAGAGGAAAAACGACCATCGGCTCAGGGCCACCATCAAATACATTGGGGGCTGGCGATTACAGATTTCAAAATAAAACTCGAATTTATTATTTTATTAGCACCATTGTGGTTATTTTGGACTACTTGCCATACATAATTTCAATGGCAAGCCACAACATGGCTATCTCAACTCAAAACTAATGTTAAGGTGGGACAGTCCCTTTAACAAAGAAGGCATGTTTCTAAACAAGTTTTATCTCCGAAATACATTGCTGACATTTATTTGTCTAAATCTAGTAAGAAACGCAATTTTAAAATATTACGTCATCAGTTACCATTATTAGTCCTTCTTAGTAAAAAATGGTGCCCTTTATTTGATACTTGGTTTGTATATCGTTGTAACACTTTGCTTTCTTATACATCTCTAGTTCTTGGTATTTTTCGCAAAAAAAAAATTGTGTCAAAGATTTTAAATGTCAAAATTTTGAGATATTTTTTGTGGTGTGTAAACATTTATTTGTCTATCTGATCTTGTTTTATTCCAGTTTATCTTTGAACTTTTCCCTTTTATAGCTGATCAATGTTGTGTACATTGTAGCATCACGTCACGTTCATTGTAGCATCAAAGTTGTGTTCATTGTAGCATGAACATCACGTCTTAGAAGTTACTCACAGCAAATATCGCCGGATGGTGGTATGTACCTAGTAGCTATGGCCTTTAGCGAATTAATGCCGATCCCCAGAAATAAGCACTTCGTTAGAATGTGCGGATATTAACTGGGACCTAACATTTGTGGCGAAAAGATAGACTCGTGCAAATAATGTCATAGCTGTTTTTACTGCCGCGCAGAAGATGTCGCGTCAGCGTCATTTTGGGTCATGTTTTTGTGTTTTCGTGACGACACAACTACAAGGACATGAGCTTATTTGCTTGAGTTTTTAATCATTTTTGAGCTCAGTTAAAAATGTTGTCAGTTTTTGCTTAAATGAACATTATAAAAGGTTATCCTTGTTTTCATCAAACCAAAATAGGTACCTACAAAACCCACCCCATACAAAAACCAACTCACCACCACAAACAACAGCCGGCAAAGAGCAGCAGCTGCACACGCTAGGATACGCTGACTGGTGTGGGGACAAGAAGGTCAAAGCCCGCGGCTGATACAAACATAAATACTTACAGTCAGCCCATGGACTGACAAACGAGGTAGGGTTAAGTGAGTTGAAATATATAAAAAACAACGGTAGCCGTCCACAAGAGTAGCCGTTTCACGACATGGATATTTGTGCGAAATGTTTTAAAACACTTAAAGAAAAATGTAGTAGAAAGTGATACGATATATTCCAAAGAAAGATGATTTAGGCGATATTACATATTCAAGAGTTGTGGAAACAGAAGATGAGCCTCTACAAATTTTGATACAAAATTGTTCGTTGCTAAAGAATCCCGCGGCGCCCACTGGGCCCGCACCCGCCATGACTTGGGGGGGTGTTTGAACACCCCCCCTCTAACTTGGCTCCCATGGCACGTAGACCAAAACAAAAGACTCTGTTCGAACCGTAATCAAAAATCATTTCGCAACTATTTATACATTTTTTCGCTCAAGTCAAAACTCAGGTCACCAGAGGTCATCGAAGGTCAAATTTTCAAGTTTTAGGACATTGCTCCAGAAACCCCCTAAATCTCTGCCGGAAAACGATGCTATCTTAGAAAGAAACGTTAAAAATAACAATCGACTAGCCAATGCAATTGCAATCGCACCTAGGTCTCAAAATTGACCTCAGCGTAAATAGTTTAGGCTCTAGAGGCATTAAAGTCAAAAAAAGCTGATTTTGACAAAAATAATTAATCGTTGCAACATAACTTCTTACCTAACAAACGATAACGCCATACTGTTTACGCCATCGTGTTTGTCATGTCAAGACGCTTTGAAATATGTACCAATTCATCATGTTAGGTCAACTAAAAAAAAAAAAATGACCTCAGGTCAAAGGTCAGGTGGTGACCCAAGTAGGTCATGGTTGCATTCAGTTAGATGTGTCTGACGAGACAAACACACTTGGTGTAAGTTGCAGTTCTCTATCTTCATGATTCCAAGAGTATTTGACAACAATGTGTTTGGTGATCCTCGATGACCTCAGATGACCCGTAATGTTCCCTGAGCGAAAACCTTGCACTTGGATCAAACATAATAGTATTATGATAAACATCATCCAGAAGGGAAAATGGACTGAATCGTCGACAATGAAAGCATTTGATTATTTCTCCATTTGGGGGGGGACTTATAATGGGGAGATCGCCAATGACCCGAACCTAAGGTCACCGATACAAAAATCCAATAATAAACATTTTGTAGATACTAATGACTATATGTTATCCTAAAAGTTTAATATCGATCCCTTAGAAACGTAGTCATGGCACGACCGCAAACGTTTTTGTAGGTAGGGTCACTTGACCTGACCTGGAGACCTGACCTGACCTGACACGTAACTTGAATTTTCGCAAAATGTCCGGAAAGAATCAGTAAATAGTTATGCCAAATTTGGCGGCTCCACGCGCCGCCGTTTTTTCGTTATCTTGATAAAACATGAGGGGGTGTTCAAACACCCCCCTCCCAGTGGGGCGCGGGATATGCGTCTAGAGTCCGTTTGTTCAGTTTAAGCATATCGCCATAGTTATCTCAATCTGGCAGCGTTCATGGATCACAAGTCTGCCTTCGCATGGCGCAATAATGTGTTAGAAACGATTCGCTGGAGGCGAGTCCATTATGAGTCAGAGGAGTTCGCTTTATTGAGCGACCAATAGCGTGCCCGAGACCGATATGTTTCAAGATGTTCTGAAAAGTATCAATAGGTGAATATTACAGCTAACCTATACATAAATATCTTGCTAATTAACACCAAACCGCAATTTTGTAACATACCAACATATTACAAACTTACCTCTTACCAACATATTACACAATTTTTAGATACATTTCAATAAAAAAATCGCTTGAAAAAGTTGCGTAGTTAAGAAAAGAATAAGTATACTAAAACTTTCATACCAAAACATTTTAAAACATCTTGAGATTTTTTAAATATTTCGCGCAAAATAATCCATCGTGAAAACGGCTAAAGGCTAAGAGTGGTAGGGTATTCCGTCTCAATCAAACTTATTGGAGATCAGAGTTGAAAATATCAGTATACCTATACTTACTCTATTTACGCCTCACGTAATAGGCATTCATTTATGGCCACCTTCGCAGCCAGCGCGCGTAACCCATTCATGATGCCCCCAAAGACGATAAATATATATTTGTTGTAATGCCCACCACCCAATTTGGTACCATTTAGATCAGAATTGAATGGGGGCTCCGATGGTGTAGTTATCTGAATCGGGAGATTTTCTTGTTTTGAGTTATTTTCTTTTTTAAAAAATTTCGTATTTATAGTATTATATGTAAGACTTGTAGTATATATACTTTCTTCAGGATATATACTATATATATATATATATATATATTATATATATATATATATATTGTTTGACAGTTGTAATGACGATGAAATAAGATGAATAAGACTATTCAATTAAAAGATTTTTGGTAATTTAAGAAAAAAGACGCACGTTCGATCAATCAACATCGATACTAAAATTGGTTGTGTGAATATATATATATATATATTATATATATTATATGGTTATAATATAAATATATATATATATATTATTATATCATTATATATATTGTTTATACTATTATTATATATATATATATATATATATTATATATTATATTATATATATATATTGGTTGTGTTATATTCCATATTTTTGACTTTATAATAGTTACTATGAGTTTGATGTGATCGAAAAACGCGTTTACTTTTTCTGCAATACAACCTTTTATATTTGAATTAGTCTCATTCATCTTATAAGCACATATATATATATATATATATATATATACTACTACTATAATATATATACTATTATATATATTACAAATAAGGGCCAGGAGGGAACACAGCATTGTTTTGCCGAGGCTTACTGAGGAATCAAAAAAGGGGGTCATATTTTTGCAAGTAAACTGAGATACATGGGCCTGCAATGGCATAGCATACTGCAGTTTTCTGATGAAAAACATAACAGAGGGATATACTCTATGAAACAGTATGCTATAATATACGAGCACAGGTAGGTTAACAATAGGGGTACCAAAGTGAATTGATGTTTGCAAGTGAAGTAGTCACAGTTGACTAGTTAATATTATAATAGCAAGAAATGTATATATCAAAAGGTCGTGTGCCTCCCCAATATTGATCCTAGATACGCCTATGATGAAATACAACATGCGAAGCAGAACTATCTATGATCACTTACTTATTGATATTGTTTGGTAGCAACTTGCCTGCGGTTTATATTTTATAAATGCTTTTCTTCCTTTTTCATTAACCTTGCAACGTCTATGGCAAAAATATGTTTTATAACTTTTTTTCGATGTTCAAATAACGAGCTATTGCATTTATAAAACAAACGCACCTAAAAAGCGGTTTGATTTCGCATTTATCTTACCCTCATATTTAGTATCCTGCACACTCTTATGTTTGTATAATTATGTATAACTCATGGTCAAATCTAATCTCCAATTAAATTTATATTTATCCATGTTAGTTGCTTTGAAGTCAGTTTATGACAATGACAGCTGTGTTGGATCAAAAATACCTCTAGATGTTTGTGTTTTGCTCCCTTTTCATCCATCTATCAAAGATTTGGGACTTTTTCAATTTGCATAAACGTAGACCTTAAAGAAGGGAATTGAACACCGTTTGATTGTTGAAAATCAGACCAGTAGATCTCGAGATATCAAGGGTGGCTGAAAACCCCTTCTTCCACTAATAGCTTAACTCACTTGGTTGGCCTCCCCACCATTGACCACTCAAAGGGTGAGGGTAAGGGTAGGGAAGGCAAGAGCAAAGATACACGCAATCTCCTGTGTCTATATTCAAACATAATTGTATCAGTGAGCTGTAAGCTTGGGGAAAGGAGATCTAAACGTGTGTCTGCATCAGTGCATACACTGTTATGGTCAAGTAAAGAGGTTCATGCAGACAAAATAATAATAATAGGGGTAGCCAGGACCAGGAGCCTGCCACTAATAGAGCCAAGTTTTTCATTTAACTCCTTTCTGCTTATGTTCACTTACTACACTTCATTTATGTTTACCAATTATGTTGATTATCATTATTTTGTAAACTTTGAATGTTACATAATTAACTTAAATGTGGAGTAAATGCAGCTGTGACTCGTATTACTTCTCTATGTGTTCTCGTCTACTTGTTGCAAATATATTATCTCGATCTATGCATTGTGAAAAATATGTTGCATCGACCACAGTTCAGGTGAATATTCAGCATAACTTCGAATGAAGTTCATCAACTATTGCTAGGAGAGTTGTCAAGCAAAACGATGGTCTTCGACCATCTCTCCATAGACATACAAACATACCATTGCGGCGTTGGGTGTATATTTATCAGACACTGTTTACGGGTACGCATGTGTACAATAAGACGATCTTAAATAAACCAGAAAGACTGCAACTGAGGCATCTTCTTCTCCTTTAGCACCGCCTACAACTTGCAGGTCAGGTCAGGTCGGGTTGGGTTGGGCAGCCTGACATCAGCAGTAGGTGCTGACATCTAGTGGCCGTATCCGTAACCATAAGACGGTGCTGAATAGCCATTGCTTGCAGGGCAGTGCGAGTAAGAAGGAGCGGCGTAGCCATATCCCTGTGACCGTAGCCAGAGCCGTGGCCAGAGCCGTAGCCAGTGCTGTGGCCAGAGTAGCCGTAGGCAGGGCGGCTGTAGCCGGAGCCGTAACCAGAGCCGGAGCCATAGCCTGAACCATAGCCAGAGCCGTAGCCAGAGCCGTAGCTGCCGTGTCCGTAGCCGGAGTTCGAGCCGTAGCCAGAATAGCCGTAGCTGGGCTTGTAGTCGTAGCTCTTGGTGTAGCCGTGGCTGTAGCTGGGACGGGCGTAGCCAGAGTGACCGTAGCTGGGCTTAGAGTCGTAGCTGAAGAAATGAAAAGGAATTTCAGTTTCGTTTTTTTGTGAGAACAACTAACACAAGTGCTTGATCATTTCAACAACACACCTCAGATTCTGGTCCTACTGTAACCACGACTCTTCAGCAATAAAATTTGATATTACGTGAGCAGTGTGGCAAAACACCTCATTTTAAGCAGAAGGCGCTAACCTGATTTCCTTGTCCATCGAAGATAAGCGTTGAATTAACGGATTTACTGGTAAACGACATTGTAGCATTAACTGAGCTGTTTGTTCAATAAAAACAGACTAAAATCTGACCTGTCATGTCCATATCCGTAGCTGGGCTTGCTGTAGGTCTTGCTGTAGGAGTGAGAACTGCTGTAGCTGGGGGCGGCGTACCCACCATAGCCAGAGCTGTGGGATATAAGGGACCCATCAGTTAGTTTTGGTAAGGTTGTCATACCTTCAGCTATGTTTCAAATGACTGATATGCTGTACAATAACTTTTACAATGCTAACAAAGGACATAAATAGCTTTCTAGGGAAAGCAGCAGCACAAAACTACGTTCTTGTAGCACTAACGAGAATGCAGAAAATGCGGGGCAAGCGTCATTCCACAATGAAGCTGTAATTTCTCGAACTTACCCTTGACCGTAGGAGGCGACTTGGTGTGATCCCTCGGCCTTGAGATCCTCCTTTTTCTCGGCGGCCGAAGCCACCGCGGTCAGCACGACGATAGCGATGAACTGTGGGATAGAAAACAACATGGCTGATGCTTGGTTTTGTTTTTCCGGTTCATTATTATGGCAAATTCTGATTATTTCCGTTGCTCTATGTTATAAGCGCAATATACAGAATAAAGCATTTAGGAATGAAACAGTCAGTTTGAAAAAAATGTACGCCGAAAGTGTGTTGGAATAAGTCCTCAGCACGGTAATAGCGATGAGCTCCATTACATTCAGACTGAATCCTTCATCCGTCTTCACCAGCACAATCGTCACTCTAAGTATCTCTTCAACTACCACACCACTACCACTCGACTGGCTAACAGAAGCACTCGACGCTCTCTTCTCCAGCCGTATACCCCGTCCTCGGGCAGTGTGTTCCTACACGTGACAGCTACCTTGTTCATGACTGCAGGAGCTCACAGACGGGTGTGTGACGTCCACACGGCTGCTGCAGGCTTTATACTCTGCTGAGAGGGAGACAGACCTCGGGAGCCACGCCTTTCACACCGGCAACGCCACGCCCACTCCGACCGAAGGTCACAGAGCTGCCAATGGCAAGTCACGATACGCTACCTGGCAAAGGTATGCTGTTATAAAACTAAATCATAGCAATATCTGATAGTTTGATTGAACCTGTTTGTCGGAACTTAACATACGATGCACTTGGTATTGTGTAAAAACATAGGAAAATATAAACAAGCATATCAAACCATTTTCATCAAAAATAACTGTCGTTTCAAACAATGGACTTATCTGATTTGGCTCAATCTGACTTTTAGCACTGCCCAAGGCCATATATATCAGGTAGAGTCATCCGGTGATTTTACGTGATCATGACGTCAGAGCGTGACGTCACGTGAATCCATCGGCCTCTTCCGCCATTGTAGCTAATGCTATTTTGAGAGAGTCTAGCCAATAAAATTTAAAAGTTATATAAAAATCAAAGACAGCATAGGAAAGCTCATAACAAGGCAAATAAAAATGATTTTATCATTTTAGACTCAGGTCAATATTGAGGAAACTAGAAATCACCAAAGTTCAGCTGTGTTGAATCTGCTCCAGACCCATATCTCCCGCCGTGCCGGTTGAAAACTTTCAAACTTTTGAATTAGACCTAAACCACGTAATTGGTATAAATCGACACGTCCTGAGAAGACAAACACGATGATCAAAATATCAATCAAAATATTTGATGTATCTTTATTTGCTAAACAATTATTTGCAAAAATAAATGTTTAACCCGACCGCAAGCGACATGCACCAGAATTGACTACAAGGGTGACGTCATGTGTATTTATGGACACGTTACGGAGATAGTGGTGACACCCCCCCCCCTGGCACTGCCCGGCATATCCTCTGCCAAATTGAAAAAAAAAATCGTGGGGCTCATTTAACAAGCTCAGGATAAAACGTTAAATAACTCGCGCGGCGCTGGAGGGACTTCTTCTCCCGGATATTTAAAACAAAATTAAGCGAAGACAGATTGTAACGTCAAGTTTGCAGGACCTTATGGTGTATCACATATATGTCTTCTCACATATTTTAACTACAAATTATGTAATTGTTTGACAGATAATAACGTTTGAGTGCCGTTATTGCATGTTGTTTTTGGTAGAAAACCGATGAATACTGGGAAAATTGTAATTAACCGAATTTTGAAGCAAATAAACCGAAAACACTTTTAAGGGGAAATTACGTGGTCCTTAGAATGGCGGCTGTCTTGGAATTGCAAAGTTGTAGGTTTTAATCTCTAAAATTATAAAGTACTGATCTTTTCTTTTTTGTTGTACAAAATTGAGATTTTTAAGATAGCCAAAATACTGGAATAAATGTGAGGGAATCAAATGTGGATGACATAATAAGCTCATTTTATAGCAATGATTTTGTTTTTGTTTAAATTATGGTGCCCTATGTATTAGTAAACCGTGGGGCATTCCACGCGAAATTGACAAAAGGGTAACCCCCTAATGTCATGGTAAGGGGGATAACCTTTGAAACTAGCCAATCACGATCTCCTTCAATAGCTTAGCTTAACTAGGAAAAAATAGCCAACCACACCTAAATAAATGTATTAACCCGCCATTGGCTGGGGGGGGGGGCGAAAAACGCCCCCCTCAGGGATTTTCACCATAGCTCACAAACGAACAGAGCTATCAACGCCAAACTTCGGGTACCTGATTCTACATCAATTTGGCGTCTTAAAAAAAAAATCGTCGAAAATTGTTTGAGCTATATCGAATTTAGTGACGTCTCTACACACCACTTTGGCGCAAATATCAGCTAAGATCTAACAGGCTGTAAATAGACCATTCCTTAAGCAAAATACAATTAAAAAACTTCAAAAGATAGCAAATTGCAAGGGGTAGAAAATGGCTATCTCGGATTTTTGAAAATTCTGGATTTTGACCCCCCCCAAAAAAAGCATTAAATGCCCACAAAATAAGCATTAAAAAAAAAAAAACAGAAGATATGTAAGAGAACCACATATTTACAATACCTAATCCGAATTTCAAAGCCATATCTCTATTTTTGAATCACTGATTGCTTCCCAAGTTTGATTACCTCATGACGTCACATTTTGAAAATACGTTTTGGGGGCTTTATCGACCAGATACATAAAAATAAATGGTACCACTGTGTTGATGAGACAAAACTGGATAATATTAATGCATTTTTTATTTACATTTATATATTGTCATATTTGACCTCTTATGACCTGACCTTGACCTTATATCAGGTCAGATTTGAAAATGGCTGCTATAATCGAGTTATTTGTGTAATATAACCCATAAAACATGTGTCCATGATCTCTTGCAATCGTGAACCTGATTTGACCTGACCTTTGACCTTGACTTTGCTGACATCATTTTGCTTATTACGAGAGAGTTGGCATATTACATTGAAGAGTACTTTGCGCATTTCGTCTCAATACACGACTTTGGATGCGTGGAAGTATGCCAAAAACTAACATTAAATAACTACCATTTTTTACCTTTGACCTGACTTGTGACGTGACATATGATCTTATTTATCAAATTTCGAGTACGCTTAAGGTTATGTGATCTCGTTGTGAGAGCTTTTCGTATGCCGTCTTGCGCGTCTCGCTGCGATTATTGGTTCGGAGTAAGGTGGTGGAGAGGGCTGTTTTTCGCCCCCCCTGGACCCAAGCAATGGCGTTCGGCTTTGAGACCCCAACCAATGCCTTGGGTTAAGAGCTGCAGCTCATAATAATAATTGATCAAGATGAGTTTCGCAGATATTTATAAGAATAGTGGTAAAGTGGCTGTAGGCATTCCAATTTTTTATATGCGACGGTCATAGGTGTAATTTTACAGTTTAACATTTTGGTGACATATCCCCATCCCCCGTTGGCAGAGCCCTTGCCAATGGTGCATTATCTCATGTATTGATATGATCCAGTCTGCAGACCGTGACAGGTTTGACTAGATCTCATGAGGACGGACCGCAGGGTTGGAACCAACACATCAAAATAAGGAGGGGGGCTTATATACAATTTGAGGCAGATTTAGAAAATTTGGGGCAGAAATTGCTGCACGGAGCAAAAGCAAGGAATTTATTTTTATGTCATTATTTACTTAGCGGGATTTTTTACATCCAACAGTAGATAATTTTCCAATTGGTACGTTTCCGTTGTAAATAGTAGCTTCATTTAACAACATTTACAATATTTTGATTATCTCAACACTACACAACAAAGCTGCATATAGAGTTTCACCAGCGTTCATCAGCAGATTTCCTAGGATGACGCTGACAGGGGTGGTAAAATTGCTTTGAGTGGCCCTGACCAAAAGTCGCACATGAAAAAATGACCCCAGCCAACTAAGCTAGGATCATTTTGGAGGATCCCTATGCATAAAGGCACGTACATTTAGGCGCAGGGGCGCCGGAACTCTCTGAAAGTTGGGGGCGGCTGGAGGCATTCTNGACTGCACGGACTGACACGAACGGTCAGACAGGACTGCACGACTGACAGAACGGTCAGGACAGGACTGCACGAACTGACAGAACGGTTCAGGGGAAAAACAAACGGAACCTGGCACGACTACAGAACGCGTCAGGACAGGACTGCACGCTGACAGAACGGTCAGACAGGACTTGCACGACTGAACAGAACGGGTCGACAGACTGCACGGACTGACAGGAACGGTCAGACAGGCACTGCACGACTGACAGAACGGTCAGACAGGACTGCACGACTGACAGAAACGGTCAGACAGGACTGCCGACTGACAGAACGGTCAGACAGGACTGCACGACTGACAGGACGGTACAGACAGGGACTGCCCGACTGACAGGACCCGTCAGACAGACTGCACGGACTGACAGACGGTCAGACAGCTGCACGGACTGAAGGACGGTCAGCAGACTGGCACGACTGACAGCGACGGTCAGACCAGGACTGCACGACTGACAGGACGGCAGACGGACTGCAGACTGACAGAACGGTCAGACAGACTGCACGACTGAAGAACGGTCAGACAGGACTGCACGACTGACAGAACGGTCAGACAGGACTGCACGACTGACAGGACGGGCAGACAGGACTGTACGACTGACAGAGAGAACTGTCAGACAGGACTGCCGAACAGAGAGTACTATAAATTCCTATAGGTCCATAACGTAAACGTAGCACACCGAGCTTGATATCTATTCATACGTCGTATCTCAGTACCTTGGTTATTATAATAACTATTATGATTATGCGTGATTATTACAATCGGGACATCATAGCGTCACGAATAGGGAGAATGCTGCGCCACTTTAAACAGCTGCACAGAGGGTGGAGGGCGAGCTTGGGATAGTTCAATCTTGAGAGTAGGACTTCTGGTTGGAGTGATCGAGACCGTCCCCGCGGAAATACAAGCGATCTCGCAATTATGCAGGCACGTAGCCAGGATTTGCTTCAGGGAGGGCCACGTCGGAAAATAGAAAGAAAAAATCACATTTTGCTCCTAAAATCTCATTCTTATTCTAGTGTTGAAATCACCATTTAGCTCCTCAGCCATATGTTGCTGAACCGGGGGGTGGGGGGGGGGTAGGATCGGGTTTTTCAGAGAATCTCATTCTATCTAGTGTTAATTTTTCGCTCAGGGGGGGGGGGCATGGCCCCCGTGTCCCCCCCTTGGCTACGTCCCTGCGCTATTGAGTTATCAGTTTCAATAAACAGTTTCCCAAGCTGTTATTAATGCTCCAAAAGACTGACTAACCATATTGGCGCCCTCCCTTTAAACATAGACTCATCGTTCCCAGCTTCCACAATCTAAACCATCGACCAAACACTTTTGTTTATGCATTACACTCTCAAACATCGACATCGATTGCTCCCGTCTCCCATAACCTCAAATATTAACCAGTTTTTTAGTAAGCAGGTTTTAAAAGATTAAATATCGACTGATCGTTCCTTATTTCGCACTATTGAGATCGACGCATCATTGCCGGTTATTTATACTGTGGTGCCCACTGACCAGCTCATATCGGTATCGGTAAGCAACCGATATGAGCTAGGCACCGGACACCATGACCCGACCGGCCGGCTTCCGCCGCCGTCACCCCACACCGGAACAGTGTCAGCCGTTTCGTCAGCGGCAGGGTCCGAGTCGACCGGCCGACGAGACGCTGACACTGCGATTGTGACCTGTGACACTGTGACCCTGTGACCCTGTGACTATGACTCGGAACTAGTTTCGTCGCGTCAGCCCGGCGGACCAGATGCCCGGCTGTTGTATGACTGGCCCTGATTGGTTCATCTTTCGACCAATCAGGACCGGTCTTAATCCAGCCAATCAGGTCTCGGGGGTCTGCCTCGGAGGCATGAGGACAAAATGTTTTTCGTTAAGTCTGTCGTGCTGGCTCTCCACGCGCGGACGTGTTGCTCTTTAAATACAAACATACCCAAGTCAGAGTGTTAACCTACCACGAACGGACTTTGAAACACAGAGGTGCCATAATACTACCAATGTTTAATAAACTCTTTTATTGACGAATAATTGATTTAGTTGCCCCCGAGAAGTTTAGACGCATAGCATTGCAGATAGGTACAGCACACCAAACTTGTTTTTAGCCTTTCCTAGAGGTTAAAACCACGATAGCCGGGTAATAGGGCCCACACACGTTTTTCGCCACCCAACGGGTGGTAAACTCTTTTTATTTTGTATGGACCAGAGGTTATTTTTTACCTACCCTCTGGGCGAGAGTAAATTAAAAAAGTTTACCACCCGGTGGGTGGTGAAAAACGACTGCCGGCTCTGTTACCTGGCTCGCCCTCTAAGAAAGGGTAAACAAGTTATGAGTGGGAATTTTACAAATTTAGCATCTACGGACCAATATTTGTCA
The DNA here is from genome assembly GCA_014673585.1 of Semibalanus balanoides. Lineage (NCBI taxonomy): Eukaryota > Metazoa > Arthropoda > Thecostraca > Balanomorpha > Balanidae > Semibalanus > Semibalanus balanoides. The sequence continues at coordinate 114,259 of VOPJ01005337.1, read as the reverse complement.
CCGATATCCATCCAAGATGCGATACCAATATTTACATCAAAGGCTTGGAATACTCATTGAAACATATAATTTTGCAAAAAGTTTAATCATATAATTTTAAAGAAGCACGTTGACATTTAGGTACAATCCAATATCGGCGACTGCTATATACCCAAGATTCTTATAGATAAGGTTGCGGATTAAGTCACGTGACCAAAATGTGCACTCGAAGCAGGGGATCTTAACCAAAGAAGAACACTCAACGCAGGTAGCACACCTATTGCATACTTCATGTCAGTCGCTTTAATTAAATACATTTTGTGATAATTTCATTCTTTTAGTCTAAAAAATCAGTTGACAAATTAAAATGTATAGTATTTGAATAAAGTAAAGAACACCAATCAATCTACATGTCATAAAACAAAATAGTATATTGCATGCTTGAAATATTGTTTACCGATGACTTAGTATTTTTCTTTTAATGGGGCCCCACGCATGGAAACTATTATCGTAGATATAACTATATTGCACATAATAAATAAATAATGATTATACAAAACATATTAAACGCAAAATTGCCCTACTTAAAAAAGTATTTATGTACCGGAAGCTTCTTTCCTCTGTGCATGAAACATGACGGAAATACTGGTCGGATTGTCTACTTGCGCCAGTTTTGTCACAGCAGTAGAGATGAGGCCTCCCATAAAGAAAGCCGCATCAATGATATAAAACAAACATAATATATACATTTTTGGGACTCAATAGATAGCTCATCTTATGCTTCTTAGCGTGAAATGCAACGAATTTGGAATCTCAGCTCGAAAATTATGAAAAAATGCTTAGTTTCGCGACCCGAAAAAAGTGTCATAGCAGTTGCGTGTTAAAATAAAAGAAGAAGCCATTATAAACATCCCAAATAGAAACTACGTCACGAGATGTCGCACACCTGTATATACCCCAGACTTTATTAGACATTAACAGTGGCTCATCTACGCAGCAAGACAGCTTTGACGAACCTCGAAACTCTCCCATATACATATTTGACCGTCAGCCTTGATCAGCCAATCAGATCATTGATCGAACCGGAACGGCAATCTGGTACAATGCGCGTGCATTATGAATTCAGCACTGTGCGGTCGGCTACTACGGCATTGTTGGGGCTGCGGCTGTTGTATGTATGGCCTTGGCTACCACGCCGCAGCAGGGGCGTATTTAGGGGGGTCACCGCACCATGTCCCCCCCTTGGGCGTCGAAGACGCCCTCATGCACCGATGGCGCCTTTGGTTCGTGAAATGCGCCTCACATTCAGCGAAGAGCGCCGAAGGCGCCCATCGCTGAATGTGAGGCGTGCTCCGGCTGAATATGAAGCGCGTTTCACTGAATGTAAGGCGCGCTCCGGTACACCTGAAGAAGCCCTCCCACATACCTTCAAAGCGCCCTCCCAAATTTTTCCAGAGGCGCCCTCCCACATAGCTCCAAAGGCGACCTCCAATACACCTCTTACGCTTTCCCACATGATTTCAAAGGCGCCCTTTGATATACTTCTGATGGCGCCCTCAAACATACCTCCGAAGGCGCCCTCCGATAGGTCTCCGATGGCGCCCTCCCACATACTTTCAAAGACGTCCTCGAATACACTTTCGAAGGTGCTCTCCGATGCATATACGAGAAGGCGTATGAAGGCGCCCTCCGATACATCTCTGAAGACGCCTTCCCACATACCTCCAAGGTCCAACGATACGATTCACATCTGAAAGCGCCCTCTCACATAGTCCAAAAGCACCCTCAGATACATATCTCCGAGGCCCGAGGGCGCCCTCCCTACATACCTCCACAGGCGTCATTCTCTGAGTGTGAGGCGGAGGCGCCTCTGGTCTCACAGAGGGTGCCTCTCGAGCTATTTGAGAGGGCGCCCTCGGAAATGTATCGTAGGGCGCATTCGGAGGTATTTGGGAAGGAGCCTTTAGAGGTACATCGGGCTCGGAGGGCGTCTTTGAAGGCATAAGGAGGGCGAGTTTTTAAAGTTGTTTCGGATGTTACCTTCGGAGCTGTGGGATGGCGCCTTCAGAGGTGCATCAGAGGGGGCCATTGGAGGTATGTGGTAGCTGGGAGGGCGCCCTCGGAAATTTATTGGAGCTTACCCCTCCCCCCGCCCAGCAACATTTGCCGCTGACGGCGCCCTCATGTGTGGGTTTGGCGCCCCTTGAGGGTTTGGCCCCCCTTGGCGGATTTCTAAGTACGACACTGCGCCGCAGCGCTCGATCCCGAGCTGCCACAGCTCTGCGTCGCGAGCTGCCACACGCCATCACGGCATCCGGTAATGGTCTGAAGGCGGCTAACAAAGCTCAGGTAACTTCACGAAGCTCGGTCCAGCCACGATGGGCTGGGCTGGTGGCGCCGCGCCGGTTTAAAGTATAATAGAAGGGAACCTTTACCTGGTGAAGGTTGGTGAAAGTGAAGCAGGCTGTGCCAGAGGTAGGTTCATTATTTTATTTGGTGGAGGGGGAGGGTCAGCTTGTACTAAAACACATTTTATTATTTTCGAAAATCGAGATATCCAGTCAACAGAAATGTGAACCAATTTAAAATATAAACTTAATAAGCATCAACAGCACCGAAAAACGTTGAAGTTTCCAAAGATAACATTTTTGCGCATGTACCTAATTTACGTGGGACTGCAGCATCTCTTCCTTAGATACGGAGACTGTTATAGCAAAACGACTGTGGCTATTACAGCACGCAGAGCCAATGACGTCATACGCAGAGCCAATGACGTCACTGCGACCAACCGTGAATCCCGTTGCCACTGAATGGCTGTCGTTCGCAGATGTCTGCGGGACATTAGGATATATTTCACTGAGTATTTATGGCGACATGTGAGCTATGTATCACCGTGTCGAAAAATGGCCAACCTCGAAAAGGTTCCGGCAAGTATTTTAATGAAACCTGATTTTCTATCGAGCATATGCGATATCATATTAGCCGTTTTCACGATGGATTATTTTGCGCGAAATGTTTGAAAACGTCTTAAGATATTTTGAAATGTTTTAGTATGAAGGTTTTAGTATACTTATTCTTTCCTTAACTACGCAACTTTTGCAAGGAATTTTTGTCTTGAAATGTCTCTCAGAATTTTGAAATATGTTGGTAAGAATATAGTATGTTACAAAATTGCGGTTTGGTGGTAACTAACAAGATAATATGTATAAGGTTAGCTGTGATGCCAGATCTTCACCTCTGATTCTTTTCAGCACATCTTGAAACATATCGGTCTCGGGCCACGAATATTGATCGCTCAACAAAGCGAACTCCCCTTGCTCTAATGGAACTCGGCCTCCAGGAATCCGTTTTCTAGCGGCATTATTGGCCATGCGGAAGGCAAGACCCTGTTGATCCATGACGCTGCCGATTGAGTAACTAATATGGCGATATGCTAACTGAACGAACGACTCTAGACGCATATGTTCTTTAGAAGCGGAACATATATTTTGTAATCATAATCTTATAAAGAGCTCATTTCATGTTCATATCTCTTGAATAATGGCATATATCCCTAAACGTAACTTTATTTTTCTTGATATATCCGTATAGCTAAAACTTTCAATGTTTAAACTTTCAAAACATCTTGAGATGTTTTAAAACATTTCGCGCAAAATAATCCATCATGAAAACGGCTATTGTGTGCATAATGAAGTGATAATAACAGAGCAAATATCCAAATAGCAGCAAGCCTAACAGTGTGAAGGAACATAAACATAACTTAAATCTCGCCCGGATAGGACAAAATCACAGCGTGTCTGGGTGGAGGGGGGGGGGGGTACGACCCCTTTGGCGTTTCGCCCCTAATTGAGCTAAATCTTCGATTACAAAACGAGCGTGTTGCTTGTGACGAGAGGAAGCCATTGAAACCAGATTTGTAAGGTTCTGGGTCAATAGGTGACTTCTGAGGTCATGTCAGTAACCCAAATGTCACAAATCGTAAATGTGTGACAATTGAATATTGATCGAGCCAAAACGGAAAAGGAACATCTTAGCATGCTTAATACATGCCAAATTTGAAATCAGCGCTGTCCTATAAACAGCCAGAAGCAAACAAAAAATAATTTGAGGTCATCGGAGGTCAATGACCTCGGTTTACCTAAAAAAGGTCAGTCCAGGTCACAATATCAGCGGAAGCCACAACTGTCACCTGAGAACACCTTTGCATAAGCTCCTGAACAACAAACACTCGGAAACCATGCACATGTAACAAGGATCGATACTACGAGACGCCAGTCGATACTCGATACTACGGGACGCCAGTTGCGCCTGACATGACCTTGAGAAACAGGTCATAGGTCACTGGTCATTAAATGTGGAAGTTTGAATTTTTCTGAGTTATTCTGGAAAAAAGAGGAGAGTGGGTGGCATCTGCACCCCCTTTACCCGGGCTGGGCTTAATATGTGTCAGATAAGTTCTTCATTGGATCAATACAATGAACAATAACTTGACAGCAATCAATTTCAAAACTATTGATAGATTAGTTATCGAACAGTAAAAGCAATCTACTGAACAAATGTCACTGGGAACACACAGTATTGCATTATGCTATTAGAACCACTGCAAATTAGTTACTGTGTATGATGTAGCACTGTATACTGCATAGTGTAAGAGTATAGTAAGAGAGTCGTGAACAGTACGAGTGCACAAATGTAGCACTGTATACTGCATAGTGTAAGAGTATAGTATGAGAGTCCGTGGCACAGTCACGAGTGTCACAAATGTTTGATGTGACGTAGATGCTTGTTTATATATTTTAATGTTTCTGTGAATGGAATGACTAGCCCTTAAGTGGGACAAACTTGAAAAAATTGCAAATTATTGATGCACTTGATGTCGTTTTCTATACCTGCGTAGGGCCAGGGGGCCTAACGTAATGTCACATTTTAAAACAATTGGGCCTATGAACGACGCATGGTAAGTAACGCACATTGTAATCTCCTTAAGATAAGCAATGGGGCCCTACCGTCATATTTCTTAAAAGACGCCAGCTGTTTTGATGCATTTTAAATTACAATTCACCCATTTTGACCCTTTACTGTCTGGGGGCCGAATCGGCCCTCCCTTGAGGTTTTTCCGCGTAACACGTTTTCATTTCATAACTCAAACCCAGAATCTGCAACGACTTGCTTGAAGTTTTAACATTTCAATTGCAATTAATGGTGTATTTTTTCCCCAAATTAAATCATTGGGAGGGGGTCCAAGACAGTTTTTAGGGGGCGTGTTCGGCCGTTTTGACACAAAATCTTTGCATGGTTAAAGGGATTGTCCCACCTTATCAAAAGTTCTAAAATGTATGCCGCTTGTGGTGCAAAATATTAAGTAACAGCTTCCGAACACGATTATGATATTTGTTTCTCGCAAACAGTGCTCAATTTCATAAAAAGGGATGTTTTCATATTTGGGTTGATGACGTCATATTAAGGAATTTCGAGAAATAGAGAAAGCCTTTACGCTGCCAAATGTATGGCACAATTATTTTCAGAAAATTATCGGCGACTCGAATACAGCGAAATTTTTGTTTATCACGGTATTATTCACGCCGGTATATATCGCCTTGATCACGCCGGCATGTAATGATTTCTTACGAGAATGGAAAGCCTTGCAGATATACGCACCCTAACCTATCAAGAAAAGAATAGAAGCTTACGACACTTGATTTGATCTCATCTTTATTCAAGTTTTCGTAAACATAATAATATAGCAATTAGAAACTAGTTTCTTCCACAAGCCTCTAATGTTGTGGGGAAATTGTCAGCTACTGTGATTGTGTGGCAGTATGCCAAGCGGAAGGTTATTTTTGGTATTATGTTATAACTATGTTTTTTTTTATTGTATATTAACTTGATGTGTTTATATCATAGTGAGCCCAGATCAGACCAGTATAGTGGAGCTCACAAGAAAAGGATGATTTGACTTGTCATCATCCTTGTCAATGTGTGAATCGTCTGTGTCGACTGTGTAAATTATCTGTATAGTGTATACTGCTACTCATAAGACCAACTTGCAGCAAAGACGTTTGTGCATACAAGTTTTTACAAATTGTATTTGATTTTATACATTGTATTTTATACTGTTTACATTGATGGAAATGAAAACAAATGGCGACACCAGCACACAATACAACAGATGTTACTGGCAACTACCAAAAACGTACCAAGAGCAAGGAGGTGCAGATGGGGCTGCCGCAGACAGTACCAGAGAACAGAGGTGCAGATGGTACCAGCGCGCAATAGGTGCAGACAAGGGCAAGGCTGTCCGGCTGTTCCAATGACTTTCTCACATTAGTTATAGTTAAACCACTTATAAATATCAACCAATCGTAACAAAATATAACATTTGGTAACTACGGATGTCTCCCCCAAACATTTCACACTATAGCTAATTCAAACTTTAATAATAACTTTAAATTTCACTCTTCCTAGTGCCACCTGCCAAACTTTGTTTACTCAACAGCTGACTGTGCTGAGAGCTGTGGTATTATTATTTACAGTTTTTTGTCAATCTTCATTCCATTTGTGAACTACGCCCAAGCTAATCCTGACTCGCTAATCCCTGACCACATAGGGATTTGTTGAAATGCCGCCAGATGCAGCGCCACTTAAACTCCAGCCAGCGGAACTAGGCTGGCCACAGTACTGACATACAACGCAGCTCTTGTCACATAGCGAGCGGTTCGCAGAGGAGAGCAGTTCAGGGCACAGCGCTTCACAGCGGTTCAGGGCTGCCCCAAATACTCTTGATGTTCCTGCCACGTTTTGCAGACTGGCATAAGGTGAACCGACGGACAGGTACTTTAGTCAAAGATTATAGAGTTTTCTATCCAGATGGGGACTTTGAGTGTTGTCCCACAAACTCTTGGTCGGAGGTCATCAGCATTAAAATGGTTAACCCTTAACGTCAACGAAAACAAAAACAAGCAGCAATGACATTTTGTCCCAATACACATTCTTGGTAAAGTTCCACCAATGATAAACAATAAGCATATCATTCATAAATAAATGATTCCAGGAGAAAATACATATTCCAGGTCATATATAGGACATATTGACCAACCCCAGCTTGATTTGGAGCCAGAATATATCACACTTTGAACCCATAGCTATAGCAGCTTGATTTGCACCAGTGAAACCATAAAAATATCATTGTGGCGAGTGTTGGTGCATTTATTGTATGAAACTAAAATTCAACGACAAAATGAACTTAAACTGCAAGTTTGCAACAGACGACTAGACAAGCATTACCGATCCACCAACCGATCAAGAAAACCAAAGGCCCTGCATCACTAGAAACATAGAATCTTATTTAGGATGCAGATTGGAAGGCCACGGCCGGTCACAGTTGGCGTGCATTTTCCCTTCTGATGACTTCACGTGTAATGCTTCTTGACGTGGCCAACTCTGCACATTAACTAAGCTCTGGAGGTGTAAACACCAAATAACACAAATACAAATTACACTTTGCTATCGATTGATACTAAAATTTTCTAGTTAAACAATCAGGATTGCAAAATATTGATCATTAACAACAGCCTATTGTCTAACACTGCCTCTCAATCTTCCATACTATGCGAAGTCATAAAAAGGATTTGGCAGACGAACCTTGTCGAATCCATTTGCGGCTACTAAAGTAACAACCCCTGAGGAAATGAAATATGGTTAGGTTTGCCCTGAAACAAGTCTTCCAACAACAGACATCGAGTAAAGAGAGAAGAACGACATCGGCTCAGCGGCCACATTTCAATTCATTGGGGGCTGGCGATATACAGATTTTCAAAAATCAAACATCGATTTTATATCTTTATTAGAACCATTGTGGTTTATTTGACTACTGCATACAATCAATTTCAATGCCAAACACATTATATATTTTAGTGTTATTCACTCACAAACTAATGTTAAGGTGGGACAGGTCCCTTTAAAGGGAATATAGCACCTTGAGGAAAGTATGTAGAATGATGAGAAGAAATGCTCTGATTAACGGTCCTGGCATTCCATTTTTGCGAAAAAAGTCAGAATCTTGTTGTAATTTGAAAAATAGTAATAATGTTTTACATGTGAGTCACAAAATTTCGCGTCACCACAAAGCGACAGTTTGTGACGTCACAATGGAGGCTGACAGCTGCTGTGCCGGGACCTGCACGATGGGTGCACCGGTACGTGAAACGCGACTGGCTGGGACGACGGCGCTGCTCGCGCCGGGTAGGGACGTGGGGGCACGCATACTGAACAGTGGGAGTAACTACTGTGAACGTACTGCGATACGTCACCAGGATTGTGACGTTGAACATATGACACATATGAAACCATGGTTTTTGCGTTCAAACTCAGCAACTAGGTCGTTTTGGAGGGAAAAATTTCGGATTTGGGGGTTTCTCAGCACACCCGACAATCTGGCTATCTCAGTTTAAAAACTAATGTTAAAGGTGCTATATTCCCTTTAAGAACTAAAATGGATAATAATTGTCCTTGACTCTAGTTTGTAATTTCTTAGCAAATTAAAAACAGACGTCGGTAGATAATTTATTGTTCTTTCAGTATGACTACAGCCGTAAGTGGGCTCTGGCCTGTGGTTGTTTAGAAACTAATAAACAATAAACAATAAACAATCTCATGACAGGAACACTATAGAGACTCGCAACTGGCCTCAAAATATTTGTCTCGTCAATACGCATATTTTGACATGCAGCTTGACCGACTTATGTCACATTGACCTTGACCTTGACCCGGGGTCAAATTTTTGATTTGACAAAATTGGTATGATTTGTGGGTGTGCCAGCTGGTGCGTGCCGGGGGCGGACCTAAGACAGAGACCGAGGAGTGACGCATAGCGCCGACCGCTGTCGGCGTTCGGGCGGCTGTAGGCTGCTAAGCCCGCTGTGCTGCCGCTGCTGCTGCCGCTGCTGCTGTCGTTGCCGCCCCCGCCCGTTGCGGTGGCCCAGAGTGCTGGTGTGGTAGTTTGAACTTTGACAGTAAATTGAACTCGACACTTGATAGATGCAAAAACTCTTCTGATGGCCGTGCGTGTGGTTTGAATGTGCGAGCGTGATGCGAGCATTACTGATTGTGTTTTTTATTTTATTTGCTCGTTCGTATGCAGTGTGTTTGAGCCTCTGTTTGTGACGCGTGTAGTGGTAAGGACTCAATTGTGATGATTTATAGTTGTATAATTACACCACCGGCGGGAGCCGGCTGAATGGAAAAATGGTATGATTTGAACCGCAATGACGTGAGAAACATAATGGTATCAAAACAATTACTCTATATGCTTTAGATAAAAAGTTATTAACGAACAAACTTTTGCTGAAAAGCAGATGTTTTATAACATTTGTTGGCCTCTACAGCCCAAACCAATGACCTGAGGTCATTTCTGATGCCATGGTGGCGTAAGACAATTCAAACTGCTTTACAGTAAATTTTCGGATTCCTCCTAGCTGCCATAGTTTCCGAGATAATGGCAAGGTTTCCTGAAAAAATATATATTTTGGCAAATATTACTTTTGATGATGTCATTTGACCTTGAAGATAGTGACCCAAGGTCACCAAAGTTTTACAAAACGAAGTTCGTTGTAGACCCTAACCACATGTCAAGTTTCATGATTCCCAGACTTTTATGGCAGCCGAGATCTGGAAGGGGGGCCGAATAAGCCCCCCACACAGGTTCGCATACTTTTCATCCTCCCAGGCAATAGGGTTAAACACCATGTGTATAGATGAACGTATTCGCACAATTCTAATAAATCTATCTGCGTTATTCGCTGGCTAGATGCTTAATCCATCAGACGTCAACGCGGGATAACACAAAATGTTCTCTGACGCCCAAATGCCAGGACGGGACCTTCGTCACACATCTACGACCTCGTTTGTATCGAATAGAGGCTTAGCTGCTCTGATTGAACAAGCCGAACATCCGATCCGATCAATGCCATCCCTAATCCACTGCCCACTGACGATACTGTGGGCGTCTGCATGTGTGCGTGTGTGCGTGCGTGCGTGTGCGCGTGTGTGCGCGTGTGTGCGTGCGTGCGTGCCACTAGCAGCCGTCCTTTTCACTCCTAATCGCTGAAGCTGCTGTCCTACACCCTGGTGAGGTGTAGGATAGGGATGTACTACACTGGTGATATTGCTCGTGTGTGATAACAAGACATCACCACTACAATTTCACTTATATATTTATATTTTTATTTTTCAGTAACAGCTTTCTATTTTTGTTTTTCAGTTACAGCTCTCTATTTTTATTTAAGGGAAGCTTTCCGTGATACGGTCGTAGACCATCATCGCGTTTCAGCCGCCCGGCTTCTAATTTTAGCCGTCGAAAGCATTGTAATCTCACTTTTGATTGCTTTGGATGGAAGTGTACAGGAGGACGATTCTGCTTGGATATTCCCACCATTTTTTGTCAGGCTAAGGACCGGATGTTAACCTATATCTGCGTTTGAATATGGCGGGACACGGATTTTTTCTTCTCATTCCCATGTGTAGTCCACATAGAGAATAAAGTGTGACATGCTATTTATTGACATATGTATATTCTCGTAACGCTGGTCGAGGCAGGGTATGTAAAACTGTAGCAGCAGTGCCGTGATACACGCAAACGATATACATTATCTGAATTATTGATGATGCCTGAACACAACGCGGGAATAAGGCGAATAATAAGAAACGTGATTAATCTGGATCAACGGAAATTATACCGGAAATGGTAGTATTATTTCGGACAAAGCTCAAAGAGTCATTGATAAACATCATAATTTGACCAGCTGATGCATCCCTCTCCCTCTCCTCTCCCTCTCCCTCTCCCTCTCCCTCTCCCTCTCCCACCTTCTAACCTGGTATCATGCTGTTGGTGCGGAGGCAGGGAGGTGATGAATGACAGGGATCGCTAGATTCTAGTGCTGTCTGGACGTCCACCGTCTGCTCCGTCATGCTGCCGACAACATAGAGAATAACGGCTGTTACTGATGAATGGTGGTACGGTAATGGTGTTGCCCCACAACAGACACACAGTAACAACAGCGGTATGGGGGTTCCGGTTACGACAGCGGAATCAGTGTGACATTCAACAACCTCAGGAGCAATGGTATCACTATAGCTAAAGAACCACCTGTAAGTCGCAAGTTAAATAGTAACATCAGATGAATAATACCAGTAAGACGCCTTAAACGGCGAAGGACGAGCGAGTCCGAATAAATCCGCGTCAATTTATCCCAACCCGCTACAACGGAGGTTGTACTTGTGCAGCGATGCTTTTAATTATATTTCGCTATGGTTGTTTTGGCTCGATAAATAGGATCCGAAAGTAAATAGAATACTTTGAACTAAATAGAGGTTTTTGCTTAGCGTTATTTATAATTTGTACAATTATAAGCTTTCATGTTTGTTAGGTACAAAACATAATTTTGGGTGGGTATTATAAGAGTGGATTTATTGCAGCTTTACAGCTGATCATTTTTATCGCTCTAGCACCCTTTTGGTTTTTGTAAGCTACGGCGTGTGTAATAGAAAAAAAGAATGTTATAAGATCGTTCAATAAAAAATTATTACAGCAGATTTTAACAGCCGAAATACTGCATTAAAAACCTCAATTTTTTGCATGCATTTAAGAAGACGGTAATTGGTCTACAGATGGTGTTGTTATCTATTTTCGCTTAACGTCCCATTAGGTGTGAGCAGCATGATTATAATTTTGTTGAAGACTCATAAAACTATGATTTGAATCGCTACATAGCCAGTATATATACTTATAGCACGTTCCACGCGCCGCTGATTCTGTACATCAAGTGCATACGCCGGACTCGGATTCGTTTCTCTACGGTCTGTGCTTTGACCTGTGATCTTGTACGACTATTTTGGTTGCCGAGATAATAGGTCCGTATTGCACGATGTTTTGCATGTTGATTTTTTTGGACGAACAGGGGTGCACGTGCGTCCACTAGTAGCAGTAATAGGACCCCAGAGTTTTAGACTGTGCGAACATTGACCAGTAGTGGTGGTGTCTCCAGCCTCCATAAAATTTTAGACTTTTATAGGCCATCTCAGTTTCTCAGCTACAGCAGATATACTTCTGACACCCCTGACGACTGCACGTGTCTACGCCATTATTGTCCCATCACATTGAGAATAAAACTATGATCAATAATCATAATGTCATATGAATGGGCTAAGATGCGAAAAAACCGCTTCAATCGGATGCGGGATTCAAAGATATAGCTTCATGACCAAGCGTCGCGGTCTGGCCGGCTCGGCTCGGGCCGGTCTGTAGTCGCCGCTTAATTATGTGCGAAAAATCCTGGAGATTCAATGGGACTCGCCTCCGCGCTTCGCGCTCGATGTATAATTAAGGACTCGCTCCGCGCGTCGCGCTTCGCTCGATAAAAATATATTTGTTAAAGGCAATGGTGAAATTTCATCAGTACCTACTGAACGTAGCAGTGATGTGTAGTTATAGTTTCAATGACACTCATTTTCTGGAAATCCTACATTGTTCCTGTTAAGTCGGAGAAGGATCGGCAAGAGTCGAGGTTGGATGAGCTGATCGTCAAACAGTACTGACTGCTGGTTAGTGGTGGATCAACAGCTAGTCATATCTACCGCGATTAAAGGAAAGCACATGCCATTGCTCTCCTTTCCTGGCTGATGATTATTGATTAAAATTACAGGAAAATAATCACAATTTCCCCAAAAATGGGGTTAAGACTTGAAATCGATGAACGAGACAAAAATATATTGTAAATTTATCACATTTTGAATACAAATATTCATATCGAAATATATTTCAAGTTGAAGTTGATAAACGTTCCAAACTTTCAATGACAGCTACTTGCAACGTGCTTGAAAGTACTTTTGGACTTCATCAAACTGCGGGCTTTTCCCGTTTTGTTTTCTTAGGCAATGAAGCAGAAAATATATTTTGAACCCTGCTTGTTTCGATGACATGACCGTCGATCCTATAAATTTGGCAGTCATTGTAAAAGGAAGCAAAATAAGCAGTTTACTTCTGCCCCTATGGCGACCTAGTTGATTTTGGCATACATTTTCGGCATTACTATTTTTTTTTAACTTTGTATCTGGCTGTTTACAACACTTAAGTTTAAATCTCATGGCAACAAATACATTCACAAAAAATATCGTCAAAAAATAAAGACTGGCAATTAAACCGAGAGCTCAACTTGCCCCCCCCCCCACAACGGCCTAATTAGTGTCAGCGATTTTTTGTTCATTGACAAATCAGGGACGTTGTCACGCGTCTTTGCGAACTTGCTTTATTTCTGGCCCTATGACTTGTTTACATACAGGACGTAGGGAAGGACATGGTGGTTAGTGACCGTCCTCACTTGGTACCTGCTTTGTATTTTTTAAGCTTATATCTTTGAATTTGGGAATAATTTTGTGTAATTCCTAAACTCAAAATAAACAATTGTTGTACCATAACGGAAGCCTAATAAATTATTGCTATAAAAATAAAAGGTGAATATTTCCCTGTATGAAAGAATACGGTGTTTTTAATCGGCTAACGTCAATACTGGAACAGTTTCAGATATAAAGCAAAAACATGTTTCCTAAATGTCCTTAAAGTTATTTTAGCCGAGTTTATAAGTAAATGGGAAACAAGTAAATCGTCAATGGACCAACCAAACGTAGCTGTAAGATAAACATACCGCCAGTAATCAAGGCAACTTACCCGGGTTAGCTAAGTTAAAGGCGATGCTGACAGCCAGCAGAATCTTCGAAGCCATAGTTTGCAGGGTTCAGCTCCCTGGCGGGCCAGTTTTAATGATCCGCTGCAAAAGGTCATAGCGTGCAACCTCATAACGGCGCTAATAATGAGAAGCCAAATGTCTCGGAATTCGGTGTCACCAGGTTTTAATGAGAGTCGACGGTTCCGGATTTAGCCACTACGTGAAAGTTTAATTATCGCTTTTTATGAGCCAGCCAGCTCAATTTCAGACAAGAGTTCTAGAATTACCCAACGCTGGAACATAATAGCTGCTCGGGTGGAGTTGTATCAGTATATTTGTCAGAAATATATACATAATGAATCGAACCAAATATATCGTGTTCAGCCAAGGCTATATGAAAATTGCATAGAGTAAATCCTTTAAATTAATTTTTAAAATGACGAAACATTTTCTCGGAACTTATACACTTTTCCGTTCTATGTCTATAATTTATATAATTGTGCCTCTTTTCAACAAACTAAAAACAGGACGCCTTTAGATATGGTGCTATGATTGGCTTTCATTGTGCCTGGCTTGTCTTGGTTTTATTTTTTGTTTAGTACGTATGCACGTATTTTCAATCTGGATATAGTTTCTTTGATTTTTCATTTCCTTGTGCAGTTGTATGCATCTTAACCCACCAGCAATCCGCTCGTATTAATGTTTGTATTTCTGATGGTGTAATACAATGGTTATTACGTGTTTAACAAAGCAAATACTACTGGCTAGGCGACACATATGCAATCGACAGCATATGATCACTAACATAATGAAGTGCTTGTTGCCTAGAAAGTATTTAAGGCAACTTATGATCAGATTGTGGGTATAATTTGAAAAGCCTCCCACACAGTTTCACTTGCACTCGTCTTNAGGAGATACTGTCGGAGTCAATATGGTTTTCTAATCATACCAAGTTTTCCAGAACCATCATAAAACAATGGGACCAAAAAGGACTTCGATTCATTAGCGACTTATTCAGCCCTTATACCAATCGTTTACACTCTAAGGAGGAGCTGAAAGACATTTTCAAAATAGATATGACATTTCTGTGTTATGAATCATTAATCCGCAGTCTTCCTTCTGGTCTGCGACAACATATGGAGAAGACACATACAGGGATGTTGCCTCCAAATATACCTTTTAAATAAATATGGTGATGAATAAAGTCAAGTTTACCAAGTATACATACACTATATTCACTACATCATTAGAATAAAAAAATGCGACAGTAAACCAGAGATTAAGAAATAAATGGGAGAATGACATTGGGAGTCACATCATTGGATCTTCTACAAAACTCCTAAAAGCCACAAAATCCTCATATTACCTATATATGCATTCTAGAATCATAACACGAATATTTCCAACGAATAAACTGTTACATATTATGCAAGTATTGGAGACAGATAAATGTTCCTTTTGTAATGAAGCAGTAGAGACGCTAACAATTTCATTATGGTCTTTGTCCGAAAAGCAGCAGTTTCCATAACTACTGTACTGATACGAACCACCCAACTAGCAACACGCACGATTCAACAGTCACACAACAAGTCATCAGCTGCGGCTGGCCGACGTGTGCGCCCCCGCCCTACCAATCCGGGCCAACCTGGGACGGTCCGTATAAGGGGCGGTCGGTCGGCGGGCGCGCGGCGCGGCCAAGTCTCGGACTGACGGGTCGCGCGCCCGGTACGCTGAAGGGGCACTCTGCACGGTCAGCGAAGCAGGGCGGGCGGCGCCCGCCAGCGCCGCCCGTCCTGGAGCGCCGCGCGAGCGCTCAGTCCCCTAGCTTCTCCCGCCGGGCGCGTAACCCCCAGACCTCCCCGGAGCCGGACGGCTCTGCCGATGTTTACTGGCACCGTCCGGCATTGGCCAACGGGCCCGCAGCCAAAAATCGCAAATAGAACTTTTCTTGCAAATGTAACTGTTTCGTTATCTTTTATTTTGTGTGTTGTGGGGTTTTTGGTGTGTTGTGTGTCTGATCGGTTTGTGCTGATGAAATACCACCCACCCGCGGGAGCCGGATAACTTTGAAAAAAAAACACTAACAGATGAATATCGTAGCTTTGGTGGATCTAGGCTTTAATAATTTGAAAAACCTGTGATAAATAGTAGTGTGATTAATGCTAGTGCCTTTAGTGTCCGCGAGAACGGGACCCTAAAATCAGGGAGTAGCTAGCCCAACCAAGGTTCAATGAGTATTTTGCAAGTGTCAGCTCCAGCATCGCAAATGACCTGCCATCGAGTGTTAATACTGCCCAGTCAGAGCTGACGTCCTCCGACTGTTTGCACGTCTCGTCTTCGACTACAGCCTGCCACACTTCCCGAACTATCGAAAGCAGTGCGTCATATGAGTGATTCTAGAGCTGTTGGTCTGGATGAGGTTCCAATACTAGCGGTGCGGCGCTGTTTTCGATGTCATTGGTCCCTCCTTGCTACTTGTGATCAATACCTCCCTCGTTAGTGGAATTTTCCCCTTCGAAGTGGAAAACGGCTTGCGTGCGTTCCGTTTGCACAAGGCTGGAGATCGTAGTGTAGCAAGTAATTACCGGCCTATCTCCCTTCTGTCAATTATGTCAAAATAGCCGAACGCATTGTCTGTACTCAACTTAGTCATTATCTGCAAGTCAACCACATTCTTAGTGACAGCCAGTACGGCTTATCGACGTGCCATTCCACGGGAGGACGCCATGTCCTCGACGCTGTCTCATGGGTAAACTTCACAAAATCGACAACGGAATGCTAGCTTTAATTCTATGGCAATCGACCTTGAGCAAGGGCCTTCGACAAGCATAGACCATAGCCTCCTGCTGCAAAAATAGAATGGTATGGTATTTCACCTCACTGGTTCGCGAGCTACCATAGAGGACGCGGGCAGATGGTTCGTGGCGGCTCAGAAGTTCGTCCAGTTAAATTTGGCGTTCGCAGGGGGTCTATTCATCGGCCCTATTATTTTAATCTCATTGTGTAAAACGACATTGCGGGCTCTCCTCTCTCTCGATTGATCGACTATATGTTATTGCTGACGTACGCAGCTGCTCGATTGCTCGCCATCTGACAGTATCAGTCTCGTCACCAGGCTCAAAATCCGCCTGGAAGAGTCAGCAACATCGGTGCAAACAATGGTTTCAAAATAACGGTCTCTGAAAATGAAACGCAACGAAACAGATTTCCATCATTCTTGCGTCGCGTACATCCGAATTTGATCTGTCGGGCACCACACATCAGTCATTCAGCAGCATTAAAATATTAGGAGTCACCAATTGATCAGCTCCCTGGCCTGTCCGGGAGACCAGCAAATCTCTACCGTAGTGCGTCGATGCTATTAGCATCCTCATCTCCCCTAACAGATTTAGGGTCATTCACATCGAAAGCTCTCATCACTATCATTCAAGCCCATGTCTTTCTCTCAAACTTCATTATTGCCTTCCCGTTTGGGATGAGAGCAGCGAACTATCAACTTGAATCGGATCAGACGGTGATTAACTTCGCGGCTCGATGTGGTCACCGGAGGCAAGGCGCCGGATCATATATCTCCAACCCTGAACGCAGCTGCACTGGTACCGGATCGGTGAGCTAATCGAGCGCACTTGTTGCTCAAGGTACATGATCCTCCACAGACCATAATACCCATCCGCAGTAGTAAGAAATGTTCACCCTCCGTTCAGATGTCGCTCTGCGGGACCGCAGGCTGACCGGACACGGCGCAACTTCCACCTGCCGAGGGTACAGTCGTGACCGGCACTCAGCACTCATTTCCATACAGAGCAGCGGCCGCATGGAACACTCTTCCAACTGAGACTAGGACTGCCCCAACTCTGGGGAGCATGAAAGTGGCAATACGGAAACGCCAGTCTCATTCGTAAATTATCTCATCAGTCTCATCACTATTGAAATGGATGTTGCTGTGTATTGTTGGGTCTTGTGCTTATGTGTATATATGTGTGCTGCCTTACCTATGTAGAAGCTGTCAAACCGATGTCCCGAAAAACTATCATGGATGGACTGGTCAATACAATACAAACAATACAATACAAACCTAAACCGAATTTCAAAGCAATAACTGTATTTTTGAATCACTAATCCGATCCCTTAGTATTAGTTCCTCATGACGTCATTTTTAAAGTACGTTTTTGGGCTTTTTTTGGACCAGATACATACAATAACGGCATCACTGTTTTCTAAGACAAAACTGGTTAAGAAACATGCATTTTGTTTTAATATTTACCCATTTCAAATTTTGACTTTTTTACATGACCTTGACCTATAACGGGTCAGGTGTGTAAATGGTTTCTACAATCGAATTATTGTCCAAGATAACACATAAAACATGTGTCACATGACCTCTTGCCAATAGTGACCTGATTTGACCTGATATTGACCTTGACCTTTGCTTACAACTTCACTTTTGCTTATACCGGAGATGTATCATACCTTTGAGAGCACCTTGTGCGATAATAGTTTGAATCTAGGGCTGTGTATGGAAAGTATGGCCCAAAAACCCAAATGTCTACCATTTGACCTTTGACCTGACTGTAACCTGACATGTGACCTTATTTAACAAATTTCGCGTGTGCTTAAAGGGACACTGCCTCCTGCCAGAAAGTTATCAAATGCACACCGCTTGTTGTGCTAAATATGAAGTTATTGCTGCCGAAGACGATTATGACATTTGTTTCTCACAAAGAGTCCTCAATTTAATAGAAAGTTAAGTTTTGATATTTGGGCTAATGACGTCATATCTAGGAATTTCTGGAAATAGAGAAAGCCTTCACGCTGCCAAATGTATGACTAATGTATGGCCAAATGTAAAACAAGTCGACTATCATCAACATTTAGTAATATGATACGTTCATCGGCTCAGAACCCGTTCAAATACCACTGGGGACTGGGGATGTTACAGATGTCAAAACCAAACTCAAATTTCTTTGCGATTCGACCTCGGTGGCTGTTTTAACTTATACCATACATAATTTCAATGCCAAGCACTCAAAATGGCTATCTCAACTCAAACATAATACGTGTCCCTTTAAGAGTGATATCATTGAGAGCTTTCGATTGCCGATTTGTACGTCTCTCTGCGGTTATTGGTTCGGAAGATAACGAGGGGGACGAATAACGCCCCCCGGCCCCCCTCCCCAACCAATGGCGTTCAGCTGAGACCCCAGCCGATGCCGGGTTAACGCAAATTAGAGTAACAATGTCGAAGGCTGTGTAAATATCGGCGGGAGCCCATTACCCGAGGCCTGTTAAAGGGAATAGTTCACCTTTAAAGGGAATATAGCACCCTGGGAAAAGTATGTAGAATGATGGAGAAGAATGCCCTGATTACGTCCTGGCATGTCATTTTTGCGAAAAAAGTCAGAATTGTTGTTTTGTAATTTGAAAAATAGTAATATGTTTACATCGGTGGGAGCGTCACACCAATCTTGCGTCACCTAAAGCGAGTTGTTGTCGTCACAAGGAAGCATCGAACGCAAACTTTGCGCCCTCCCAAGTGTCAGCTGCTGTGCGCACCCACGATGGTGCACCGGTAGGCGGTGGAAACGCGACTGCTGGGTCGACCGCACTCGGCTCGCGCCGGGTAGGGACGTGGGCACGCATACGAACCACTAGTGTGCCGAAGCCGCGACCGACCTCGGTGGCCGGTCGGGCGACGCCAAGAGAACTAAAATACTGGAGCGGAGGTTTCAAAAAGCGAAGTGCGGTGGCAATCACCAGTGCGAATACGTAAACTACTTGATGACGTATTGGCGGATAACGTGCACCGGGATTGACGTTGGAAAAATATTGATCAACATATTGGACCAACGGTTTTGCGTTGAAACCTCAGCAACTAGGTTCGCTTTGGAGGGGAAAATTTCGGATTTGGGGGTTCTCAGCACAACCCGACCAATCATCTGGCTATCTCAAGTTAAAAAACTAATGTTTTAAAGGTGCATATGTCGCCCCTTTAACATGGGGTTTTTGAGTTGAGATAGCCAAGTTGTGGCGCATATCAATCGAAATGACTTGTGACGCTTTCAATTTTCAAAAGAAACCTCTAGGTATTTTAATATTTAGTCCTAAAAGTCGGGACCGGGTTCTCCCGGATACTTCCAATCCTGATTGGCTGATTTTGGCTGACTATGACCCATAGATTAAATGACGAAGATGATGACCGTAACTAATTTTGGAAAAGTGTTTGATAGAAACGCGATAGTGCTGGACTGGACAGAACCATTTGTTTCAGTACCTCATGCCCGGAATTGCCTTGGATTGCAAGAATAAAACTTTGTGTAGGACTTTATCGTGATTTTTGATGCTTAAATCGTCTATAAAAACGTTAAATTTTCTCTAGCACGCATTTCTCAGCGAAATCTATTTCAGACTAACCAATCTTACAGAATGCCGAAATACCGTCTTCATCTTGATTGCTTCCTCGCCGTGCATGGGTTTCAGTAAATAACTCCAGTTTCACGCACTGATGTTATATGCCAAAAAGAAGTTACACTGATTAATTTGTCGTAAATTTTGAATCAATGGTAATAGCTAAATTGAAATATTTAACACAACTAAAAAACAACTTCAACGTTCCATAGATTGAACACGGAAATTCTTCGTGGATAACACACAATAAGCGGCAAATAATATTTGTATTCTTTACTAGCCATTGTTACGAGCGAGCGCGAAGCGCTCGCTCGTCTTTACGTGGCATATGGGAAAAATATGATTATGAGCGACCCGACCCGACCCGACCCGACCCGACTCTTCTACAAGCTGACTTCTTTGCTGAGTAGCCCCATCCAACCTACCATGTTTTTTTACCAGTGCCAACTCATGTTGGTGACTACCACTGCGCGTGGCGCGTAAATATGTATTTTTATGACTTTCTAGTTTCATGATAACTAATTTCTAGCTTCTCTTCATCATTTTTGAGCTTTTTCTTTTTTTTTTCAAGGTGAACTTTAACGACTCCGAGGATGGCTGTGGTTCGGCGGTCGGTAGCAGTGGGGATAACGGAAAGTGGAATGGGGTGAAAGATATGACGTCACACGGCTGCGGTCAGCTGCACAGAGGTGCATAATCTTATGCACTCGTCCACGTGCGGAGGTGACAGTTCTGGCCGAAACGATAGGATTTTGTGACTAATTTCACGGAAAAAGTGATAAGATAAGAAAACATGTTTTACCTACTCTTCAGAAAATGTTGTGATTAGTCACTATTTGATGAATATTCATGACAAATAGGATTTTTTGTGTCAAGGATAAGCATATGATTAAGCAATAAGCAATAAGCAATAGTAACATAATGTAGCAAATAAGCAATAAGTAATAAACAATAAGCATATCATTCATAAATAAATGATTCCAGGAGCAAATACATATTCCAGGTCATATATAGGACATATTGGCCAGCCCCAGCTTGAATTGGAACCAGAATATATCACACTTTGAACCCATAGCTATAGCAGCTTGAGTTGCACCAGTGAAACCATACAATGTCATTTGTGGCGAGTGTTGGTGCATTTCTTGATGAAACTTAAAATTCAATTGAAAAATGAACTTGAAGTGCAAGTTTGCAACAGACGACTAGACAAGGCATTCCAATCCACCAACGATCAGAAAACCCAAAGGCCCTGCATTTAACAAAAACATAGAATTCTTATTCTAGGTTGCAGTTGGAGGCCACGGTGGTCACAGTTGGCGTGCCTTTTCCCTTTCTGATGAGTCACGGTGTAATGCTTCTTGACGTGACCAGCTTTGCCACATTAACTAAGCTTCTGGAGGTGTAAACACCAAATAACACAAATACAAATTACACTTTGATATTCGATTAGATACTAAGTGTCTAGTTTAAACAATCAGGATTGCAAAATATTGATCATTAACAACAGCCTATTGTCTAACACTCCTGCTCAATCTTCCATACCATGACGTCATAAAAAGGATTTTTCAGCGAAATTGTCGGACCATTGCGGCTACTAAAGTAACAACCCCTGAGAGAAATTAAATATGTTCAAGGTTTGCCTTGAGACAAGTCTTCCAACAACAGACGTGGTAAAGAGAGAAAACGACATCGGCTCAGGGCCACCATTCAAATACATTGGGGGCTGGCGATATACAGATTTCAAAATCAAACTCGAATTTATTTTTTAGACCATTGTGGTTATTTTGGACTACTGCCATACATAATTTCAATGCCAAGCACACAACATGGCTATCTCAACTCAAAACTAATGTTAAGGTGGGACAGTCCCTTTAATTCAAGCTAAATCGTGAAGGGATTTCCTAAGGTGCACAAACCAGATGGGAACGAGGGCTCGGCGTTACAAAATCTTACGCACGCGGCAAGTGAGCCCATTCTTTCAACATTCCCAGCCAACAATTTTGATTGGGACCCAATTGGGCAGCACTCGGTCTGCCCGACCAATAGGTTGGGTTAGCCCAAGCTATAAGTTGGGTCCTGCCTGGGCCCTGGCGTATGAAACACATACGCCAGTCAGGACCAAGTTACAGTCTGGGCTGCCTTATCAGGCGGATCAGGCAGCCCGAGCTGAAACTGATAAGTTTTATGATATTATTCATTTATTTGTTTATTTATTTATAATTGTTGAATATAAAACTGAGCAGTCACCTCAGCCTTATGACACCAAGGAACGTCATCATGAACGTCAGCACCATCAAGTGATGAGTTCTGGTCGAACATGCCCAATGTCAGCCCGACAATAATTGTTGGGCTCAACTCGGACCTGCCTAAATTGGTTCTGCCCAGGCGAAAGCCGAGTTGAACCCACAAAAGAAGCTCGTAAGTTGGGCAGACCGGCCCGACCGGGCTATGCCCTAGCTGCCTAAGCTGCCCGAGCAGAGCCCAACTTAATTTTTGGCTGGGATTGTGACAAACGCAAAGTTCGCCCACATCGATAGTCATAAATGTAACCATGTGACACCTACACCGTGCGAAATTTCCTTCTAATTTGGCTTTCGTTCACAAGTTGCCAGTTGATTGAGTAAACAGTGTAGAGCAACGTGCTTGGACCAGATTTAGATGTTATTTGTATACCTAACAGTTAAAGTGTTTATACGGAGCTTTAAAGGGATTATACGGGTTTCCGTCCTGAAAGGAAATACACTCTTTTGCAGTTGTATGTGCTTAAAACACGTTTAAGACATTTGGTAGTGACCTCGTTGCTCATTTAATCCAGTATTTCAGCAATTATCAGCGTTTAAACTTTGACTTTTTCAAGACTTGTATCTAGATAACGAGTACTTGATTCGGGATTACTGTCCACCACTTTTTAAATTCTCATCCTTAGTATCCGGTGTGTTTCCGAGCGAGCAGAGGACGGCATGTCTATACCTCAAGCATACTGCCAAAAAGTCCCGCGGGTGGCATCACCGAGCACTTTGAAACGCCTTACGTAAAGAAGATGCTTGTCCAGAAAACAATGTGTAAACCGTGGCCTTCTACCACCTTGAAAGGTACGTTTTACTATGTAACTCAATTATTCTGGGAAAAAAACCCGTATAATCCCTATTTAACCCATTACTGTCGGGGCGGGGCGAATCGGCCCCCCTTGAGGTTTTTCGCGTACGGGGTCATTTCATAACTTAACTCAGAATCTTCAACTTGCTGGCTTTTCCTAACATTTCATTGCGCATCGAATGGTTACTTTTTCCAAATTGAATCATTAGGAGGGGGGGTCCAGGACCAGTTTTTAGGGGGGCGTGTTCGGCCGTTTGACACAAAATCTGTTGCATGGTTAAGCACTCATGGAGAGTTCTGTGTTGAAGAGAAGTAGTTTAGCAAAAACAGGACTATCGGTAGAGAATTGATTGTTCTTTCAGATGGCTGGTTCTCGAAATTTCAAAATTAAGAATTCTTGAAATCCAAATTTTGAAAAACTTATTTTTTTTTCACAAAATGATGCATTTTTTATTTCAAAACGTTTCAAAAACCACCCGGATCTGTATATGAGAAGAAAACATGCCAAATAATATTGTGTTTGAAAGTTTCAGGTGATATCTAAATATTAATGACCTATTGGTCAGGTCAAATGCTAACCTTCCAATATAAGTATATGATGAAAATGGAAAAACGAGGTTTAATGCATTAGATCATCCAACTATTTTCAGTATCATGCATCTTAGCGCCTTCTTTGATGAAAAAGATGAATTTTTTAGTCAGTGCCTTGACAAGGTCATTCAAGTCACCAACACCTTTTTATCTATTAAACTCGTGGACAAGAACATGATAGAGACTCACAAATGATCTCAAAAATGTATTGTCTCTCAATCGCCGTCTTTTGATATGCATTTTTGACCGACTTACGTCACCTTGACCTTGACCTTGACCTTGACCCGGGGTCAAATTTTCGATTTGACAAAGTTATAGATTGCGAACCGAAATGACGAGAGAAACACGATGTTACCAAAATTAGTGCTGTATGATACTTTAATAAACAAGTTATTAACGAACAAAACATTTGCTTGAAAAACGGTTTTAAACATTTGTTGACCTCATACAGTCAAAAACCATTGAACTGAGGTCATTTCTTGAGTGCCTCAGCTGAAAACCTATTAAAAAAGCTTTACAGTGATTTTTTCGGATTCCCCTAGCTGCCATAGTTCCGAGATATGGCAAGGTTTCCTGAATATCATGTTTTGACAACAATAAGTTTGATGACGTCATGGACCTTGAAGATAATGACCCAAGGTCACCAAAAATTTAACAAAAAACAGAGTTTCATTGTCGACTTAGTCACACACCAAGTTTCATGTTTCTAGCTTTTTGCATCGGAGGATCTGAAGGGGGGCCGAATGAGCCCCCCCCGACAGATTCGTATACTTTTCATCCCTCCAGGAATAGGGTTAACATTCATTGAAAATATAAATTACAAGTTCTGAAGCATCTTGAATACCAGAACACATCTAACTTAGGATTCCAAAAACAAGTTTCAGAACCCCATTTTGATGTCACGAAATGTGACCAATTTCGTGTTCTGAAAGTATGCGGGTGACCGCCGATACATTTTTTGCACCTCTGCTCCGGCGGTCGGTACGAAACGAAGCGATCTCATGATGCAATGTCACGCTAAATGCATATCATGTCGTGTGCCTGTGATGACGCCTGCCTGTGATGGCTTTTGACCATAGGGTCGGGGCTTAGAGCCTGCTGGTGTACCCAAACAGCAGGTGACCGTTACAAGGCACCGGGTGATGTCAGAGAGCAGTCCCCTGCTCATGGCACTCTGCCATGTCGATCTGTAAGCACAGAGCCCGCTGGTCCAGTCGTGTTATCAGCGCCGCTCGTGGACGGACGTGTCGCGCCGCTCCGGGACGCCGAGTCGCCGTAAGCTGACTTCGCGGAGCGGACGGCTGTCTACGGTTCAGAGGCCAGCGTGGTACGGAGAGGTGCCCCAGACAAAGAAGAACGCGCTGGTGGGAGGTGGCTGCAGACAAAGAAGTACGCATTGGTGGAAGGTGCTTCTAGACGAATAAAAACGCGCTGGTTGGAGTTTCTGCAGCTGCCCTATGAGTACTCGTCCTCTGGCTCTGGGGATAATACAAGTAAGTGGCTTGTCTTTCTATGAGACACAGGTTTAGTAGGCTACCGACTCGTGTTCTATCCTGGAGGGAGACATCAGGACTTGGGTATTGGGTTAAACTGTCCAGCCGGAGTTTTGAGCTTGTGACGTTATTTGCAGTCTGAACTTTGTAATGTAACCGGTGCAGGGCCATTTCTTGTATCATGCTCTGCGTTCTGTATTTTGCGTTCCCTGTGTCCTATAGTATCCTCTGCTCTGTGTCCTGCCCTGTGCCCTGTCCTCTGTTTGCCCTGTGTTTTGTATATTCGGTTTCGTGTTGATATCAGGGGCGGCGAAAGGGGGACAGGGAAGCAGCTGCCCTTCCACAAAGTTGAGGGGGTTGGGGAGGGGCAAATATATGTTTTCCTCCTAGAATCTTGTAAGAGGTCCTCGGGAAATATCGATCTTTTCATTTTTGGCCGATAAAAAATGCTCCAAGATCCTGAATGTGCCCTTGATCAGACTGAGGGCGATGGGCTCTTGGTCGGCCCTCGGTCGTCCAAAGCTATATCCTACCGACTGAGGGAGTCCCCAGTCGGTGTGATATAGGCATCGTCCGTTTGTGAGGGTCCTCAGTCCAGGTGGTGAAGGGGACCCTCAGTTCTAAGAGAGGGCCGTGACGCTCCGGGGCCCTGGATATTGCTTTCACCCCCATCATAAATTACAATCCGCCGCCACTGGTTGATACGGTAACGTTATAATTAGGTGTGACACTCCTGTATATATGTATGGGCGAACTAAACGCAGGCACACACGTGCTTTTCAGCGTCGGCGCTTTGTTTACACCTGCAAAGCATGATCAGTTTGAGTCAAAAAAGCGAAAACTTAGAAAAAGGCGTGGGACAGAGGAGGCATTTTGAAGTAAATTATTTCTTTGCAACGTCCATGGGCTTAAGGTTAAAACCTAAAAATGTGGGGGGACGTGTCCCCCGTACCCCCTATGGCGCCGCCCTTGACAAATAGAGTAAGGATCTGGACGGTTTCCTGCCAGTGACATATTCATAAGTTTAACTGACCCATCTTTAAGCAAAGTTTGAAGTTTTCTCGATATACATGCCCTTCATAGGTCGTCAAGTGGTGGCAGTGCTACGCAATAGCCGTTAAAAGACCCTATTTCCGCGATCGCTCACAAAGCATTAGGTATATTATACAATTTGAAGCGCTTTATTTTTAGCATCTGCCTACCGTGTCGTCTCTAACTGAGATAGTGTTTTGTTCCAGTACCTAAACATTTGCATTTCGGTGATCAATAACACTTGTTACGGCCTTACGACTAAGTCAACAGCCATGTTATTGAGTAACCAACCAGCCTTGCTAGAGTGAAGCTTCTATCGCTCAACGGTTAAACCTGGTTAGACGAAAGCCGAAATAACTTGGCTGCTGTTCGTTCCAGCTCGAATGATTCACCTCTGTTTTTTACTGTTTCGCCCTGAGCTGGCTTGTTGTTTTCCTTCCAGTTGGCACTGTTCAGCTCAATCTGCTGCCGCGCCGCGCCCAGCTGCCGGTGATGGACCCGGACCCCAGCCGAGCTCCTCCCCGGGAGCAGGCCGTGGCAGACGGAGTCGGACATCGTCGAACAGGACGGGCCGTGACATCCGACTGCGACCAGCNAGATGTGCCTCATGTGTAAGAAGTTATTCCTGAAAAACTTCAGGGGAAACCTGTTATAGGCCCTTTCCACTTGCCGTAACGGTAAATGTCACGCGACGTTCTGCAGTTTCCTCTGGTTCTGAGGCCTGCGACATTTTTTTCGTAGCTGAAGAGGTCAGATTCGTGGTGTAAAGTAGTGAGATTTTGTAGAGTTTATTGTTGTCTAGAAGTGTAGAATGAAGAACGTAGTTATGGATGAGAAGTTGATAGAGATGCACAGATACACGCACTTGAGCCGAGTTTCAGAGCACACAGTCCGGGGGCGTTCCTGCCGCAAATTAGTTTACTGCGCGAGGCAGGCCTATCAGTTCACGTAACACCGGCGCACACAACTCGCGACACACGGCGGAGCCACTCGCCGCCGAGAACTGCTCTCGGCGGCTCTCCAAATAAGACTGCCGTGGCCGGGTCGGGCCACGACGAATACCACTGAGCATACAGTGAAATACAATACAAAATAATTACTGGGTCGAGATTGGGTTGTTGAATTTGATATTCTAACGACGATTATAACAAGCTCCGTTCTTGCATGGCCGAGCGCACCAAATCTGAGATGCTGGTTTGACCACACTTCTGGGCAAGCGCACAGCTGTCAACAGTGTTCAATTATATGTTCCAATAACGATAATGGTAACGGCGACTCGACTAGGCTGCGGTTCGCGCCCACCCGTAGGTGCGAATAGCTAGCCGCCGTGCGGGCACGTAAGGCTGTCACCGTAAATCTATCTGACTAAATGGGAACAGGTGTCGTCGTGGGAACGGTCTCCGCTGGCCAGCCGAAATGCGAGGCAAGACCAAGCTCAAAACGTCAGGATATTTTCGTCGGTCACAGCGAGGTTTAAGTTAGCAAATATTCTGCATTTTCGTGTCTGTTACCACATCTGGAGTTTACCATTCGCAGTCAATTTGTTGTCCCTACCGAGGGCGGTGGTGAGGGTGACTCGTGACACCCTCGCGCCGCGCCCGTGTCATGCCACACACCCAGCCGTCTCGCTCTGCGTGCCGGAGAACGTGGGAACGGCCGACCGGTCCCATATCTGGACCAGCGGCGTGTTATCCCGACCGGTCACCATATCTGGAACCAGCGGCGTGTTATCCCGACCGGTCACATATCTGAACCAGCGGCGTGTTATCCCGACCGGTCCCATATCTGAACCAGCGCGGCGGCGGCCTGTTATCGGCCACCCGGAGCTCCGTGAGAAGTGGAGTCCTGTGCTACGTCAGAGTCACAGCTGCATAGCCGCTGCAAACCTGTCATTGGTGCGTTTTTCTAGTTCCACTGGACATGAGCATCGTAAAGCCGCCGAGTGGACAACAAAAGCGGAGAGCTACACGCAAAATCCAGGGGCTGGGCTAAACAGTATTTGTTTCAGTGTGCGATTCACGTCGATATTTGGACACTTTGTCGGCCTGTCTTCCGCTTTGTTTCTCTCTGGACTGTTCTGTTCCCAGATTGACCCTCAGCTGCCCAGGCCTGACTCGGGTACGCCCGTGGCCGCACCTCCGCCGTTCGCTGAGACGGCGCCGCCTCCTCCAGTAGCGGGGGCGCTCCTCGCCACAATGATTTGTTTGTTCGTGCTGTGTGTCACCTCACCCGCCCGGCCTCTTGGTCTGTAGTCCCCTCGGATACCTGGCGAGCGGGGGCTATTCAATCTCTGTAGAGCTGCGTCCTTACCTGGGCCTCTTCGGTCTGTAGTCCCTCGGATCCGCCGAGCGGGGCATTCACTCTCTGAGAGTCTGCGTCCCTGGCCCTCTTTCGGTCGTAGTCCCCTCGAACCGCCGAAGCGGGGCATCACTCTCGAGAGCTGCGTCCACTGCCCTTCGGTCTGTAGTCCCCTCGGATACCGCCGAGCGGGGGCATCACTCTCTGAGAGCTGCGTCCACTGGCCTCTTCGGTCTGTAGTCCCCTCGGATACCGCCGAGCGGGGGCATCACTCTCTGAGGCTGCGTCACTGGCCCTCGGTCTGTAGTCTCCTCGAACCGCGAGGGCGGGGTGGGCGAACGATCATCTCTGAGGCTGCGTCCACTGGCTTCCGGTCTGTAGTCTCCTCGGATACCGCCGAGCGGGGGCATCACTCTCTGAGATACCGCCGAGCGGGGGGCTGGGCGGAACATCACTCTCTGAGAGCTGCGTCCACTGGCCTCTCGGTCTGTAGTCCCCTCGGATACCGCCGAGCGGGGGCTGGGCGTAACATCACTCTCTGAGAGCTGCGTCCACCCGCCTCTTCGGTCTGTAGTCCCCTCGGATACCGCCGAGCGGGGGCTGGGCGTAACATCACTCTCTGAGAGCTGCGTCCACTGGCCTCTCGGGCTGAGTGAGAAGGCCTGACTGAGATGGCGTTTTACTGAGGCTGTTGGCTTCTCGGAACTGCAGCGTGCAGTGAGGCAGGGGGTGGAAATTTCACACTTTATCCTTGATATTATTATTGGCTTAAACAAAACTAAGCGAGAAGGAAAGAAGCATTTGAATCAAAGTATGCAGAATACGTTGAGATATTTGTCGACAGTGATCACTTTGTGACCCAATATGTATTATTGGTTTTGGTCTATGGCAATAGCTACCTTACTTTACAGGACCAAGGGTCAGGGAAAATATGCTATAAGTCTGCAATTTGCTAGAAATATGGGCAGCTTGGTAGCTTGTCAAATTAGATAACGTTGCGATGGTGTTCCTTCGAGTCCTGTATCCATCGGAATCGGAAATGAGAATGTGTTCGTGACTAAATATGTTAATTTAACAGCAGAGTGAAGGCGGCAGCGGCACTACAGCTCATTGTGGTGGCGTTCTGTAAGCGCACCGTCACGTCGCCGTCGGTCGTCGATGGTAAACAATGAGTGCGTGGTAAAGGCCGGGCTGTCAGTCACGTCGCCGTCGGTCCGTCGATGGTACATTCAAGAGTGCGTTGGTATAATGGCGGGACTGTCAGTCAACGTCGCCGTCGGTCGTCGATGTAATCACAAGAAGTGCGTGGTAAAGGCCGGCTGTCAAGTCACGTCCGCGTCGGTCGGCTGATGGTAATAGCAATGAGTGCGTGGGAAGGGCCGGCTGTCAGTCACGTGCCCGTCGGTCGGCGATGTAAACAATGAGTGCGTGGAAGAGAGGCCGGGCCTGTCAGTCACTGTCGCCTGTCGTCGCGATGGTAACAGAGTGCGTGGTAATAGGCCGGGCTGTCAGTCACGTCGCCGTCGTCGGCGATGGTACACAAGAGTGTCGTTGGTAAATGCCCGGCTGTCAGTCACGGTACGTCGCGTCGGTCGGCGATGTACACAAATGAGTGCGTGGTAAAAGCCGGCTGTCAAGTCTACGCGATCGCCCGTCGTCGGCTGATGTACAGCAAGTGAGTGCGTGGTAAAGCCGGGACTGTAGTCACGTCGCCCGTCGGTCGGCGATGGTAATCAATGATGCGTGGTAAAGGCCCTGGGCTGTCAGTCACGTCGCCGTCGGTCGGCGATGGTACACAATGAGTGCGTGGTAAAGGCCGGGCTGTCAGTCGTGACGTTTCAACTGACTGGCAATGCGCGTCCTCCACGTTCAAATTGGCGGCTTTGTTTGGCTTTGCTGTGGGCTGTGAACTACTCTGCTGTATGCGAATGATGAGTTGGTGGTACTGATGTCATGTTATTCGGTTTGGTTGTGACGGCCCGGTTCCATTCACGTCGGCCGGTGGGGTTTGGTTCGAGCTATTTGGTACCAAAGCGTGGAAATGATAGAGGCTGCATATTTGGATGTTTTTTTTCTTCAATACGTGGTAGTACCACAAGCTACTGCTTATTTTGAGAATGTTTTGATGTGGTGATATTGCTTCGTTGGCGTGAGATGAACGACTCCGTTTAATTTGGAATGGTCTAGACTAGACTCCGGATAGATATTCACTGCTACGATGCGTCTGTGCAGGTCCCTTATGTTTGTACTTAATGTTTTATGAATTTTATACACTCACTTTGCGAGTGCTTGTACAATGTACCTACATACACTACGTTATGCTATAAATTCGAAAAGTAGAAAAAGCTAGCATGAAAGCACTGCCTCGCATAACCCGAGTCATTGGCCGATATAGGATTTAGTTTTTGGCGCCATGGGGGACATCACCCCGAAAAAGTTGATCAAAATAAAAATAAAACACCAGATTTTGCTCCCTTATGCATTGCTAGACGTTTTAAGACCAACCTTCCTTAGTAAAAGTTGCCGTAGATCTCCTAACTAGATCAGGAAATGTGTAAAGTTGCGCCAATTTCAGACGGTTTGGGGGGGGGGCATTTTCCCCTGATGCCCCCCCTGGATCCGCCAGTGACCTGCGTCAAAGATTGAGGGCAAATACTTATGGAGATCAGAGCGCTGTCTCTGTTAACGGTTCTTACATTTGCTCAAATGAATTGAATTGACGGCATCCGGTGCAGCGTCATCGCTTCAGGATTTTATACATTCCGTTTTATCGCTCAGAAAATACCAGCTTATCTCTCCGAACAGCGAAGGCGGAAACTCGTGATTGGATCTCACTGGGATTCATTTGGTGGTGTGCGAGGAATGTCGATGGATCGATCCGATAAAGTCGACGGGAACAGTGAATGATTACCAACAATCATAACGTTTAAAAGATGATAATTTGCAGGGGCGTAGGAACTCATTTTAAGTTGGGGGGGGGGGGGGCAAAAGGCATTTTGAAGTCGATTCTTTCAGTGCATGCCGTCCATAGGCGTAATGTTAAAATCCGAAATGTTGGGGGCAGTTCCCCCCCTCGCCCCTCCGGCTCCTACGCCTTTGATAATTTGCCATGCTGACTGCGGACCATCCAAAGCTCAGTCCGTCTGTCTTTAACCATGGTAATTAATCAGTGTCGTCCGTCTGGCAACAGGTGAATGCCGGAGGCCATCACTGTCTGAACGTGAACCTGAGCTCGCGTGTCAGTGCCGGGCGCCATCATGTCTGACGTGACCTGAGCTCGCGTTCAGTGCCGGGCAGCCATCATGTCTGACGTGACCTAGCTTCGCGTTTAGTGCCGGCGGCTGGCCAGTCAGTGTCTGACGTGACCTGACTCGCGTTCAGTGCCGGGGCGCCATCATGTCTGACGTGACCTGACTCGGTTCAGTGGCCGGGCCCATCAGTGTCTTGACGTGACCTGAGCTCGCGTTCAGTGCCCGGGGCGCCCAGT
The DNA here is from genome assembly GCA_014673585.1 of Semibalanus balanoides. Classification (NCBI taxonomy): domain Eukaryota; kingdom Metazoa; phylum Arthropoda; class Thecostraca; order Balanomorpha; family Balanidae; genus Semibalanus; species Semibalanus balanoides. The sequence continues at coordinate 82,160 of VOPJ01005337.1, read as the reverse complement.
CACTGTCTGACGTGATCCTGCAGCTCGCGTTCAGTGCCGGGCGCTCATCACGTCTGACGTTGACTGAGCTCGGTTCAGTGCCGGGCGCCATCAGTGTCTGACGTGACCTGGCTCGGCTGTTTCATTGTCAAGGGCGCATCAAGTGTTGACTACCTGACTCCGCGTTCATGTCCGGGGCGCCACACTGTCTTGACGTTGACCCTGAAGCTCGGCGTTTCAGTTGCCGGGGCGTCCATCAATTGTGAACGGTGACCTAGCTCGCGTTCCAGCTGCCGGGTGCCCATCAGTGTGTGACGTGACCTGAGCTCTGCGTATAGTCCGGGGGCGCCATCACTGTGACGTGATCTGAGCTCTGCGTTCATTGTCAGGTGCGCCATTCACTGTCTGACGTGATCTGAGCTCTCGCGTTCAGTGCCGGGCGCCATCTCTGTCTGACGTGACTGAGCCGCGTTCAGCCGGGGGTCCATCACTGTGTGACGTGACCTGAGCTCCGCCGTCAGCTGCTGGGCGCGCCACACTGTCTGACGTGCCTGAGCTCGCGTTGCAGTGTCCGGGCGCCATCAACTGTCCTGACGTGACTGCCGGCGTTCAGTGCCGGGTGCGCCATCACTGGCTGACGTGACCCCTGAGCTCCGTTCAGTGCCGGGGCGCCATCAGTGTCTGACGTGACCTGAGCTCGCGTTCAGTGCCGGGGCGCCATCACTGTGACGTGACCTGAGCTCGCGTCCAGTTTCATGGCCAACGGCCATGCCCCAACCATTGTCGCGCTACATGGCCAAGCCGGCCGGCTCATGTGTCGCGCTCGCTGCGCTCTGTACTGAAACTGGACCTGCCTGGAACCCCCGAGTGTGACTGAGGGCTCCGGCTGGCCCGAGTCCCGGTCCCGAGTGTGACTGAGGGCTCCGGGCTGCCCCCGAGTCCCCGGTCCCGTAGTGTGACTGAGGCTCCGGCGGCCCGAATCCCGGTCCCGAGTTGTGGACTGAGGGCGTCTCCGGCTGCCACGAGTCCCGGTCCCGAGTGTGACTCGTGGGCTCCGGCTGCCCTCGAGTCCGGTCCCGAGTGGTGACTGGAGGGCTCCGGCTGCCTCCTGAGTACGTCCGAGTGTGACTGAGGCTCACCGGCTGCCCCGAGTCCCGTTCCGAGTTGACTCGAGGGCTCCGGCTGCTCCGATGTCCCGGTCCCGAGGTGACTGAGGGCTCCGGCTGCCCAGCGAGTCCCCGGTCCCGAGTGTGTACGAGGGCTTCCGGCTGCCCGAGTCCCGAGTGTGACTGAGGGCTCCGGCTGCCCCGAGTCCCGGTCCCGAGTGTGACTGAGGGCTCCGGCTCCGGCAGCCCAGACTCCGGGCTCCGGCTCTGGGCTGCCCCGAGTCCCGGTCTCAGCCACACTCGGGACTCAGCCGCGCATTCCCGGTCACGTCGGCGGCCTTTTCAACACGTGCTGGGGCGTGGCGTGACATGAGCGTGGTCACGTGATCGTTCTGGCCCATATGTGTGCGGTCACGTGCACATACTATTGTGTAGGATATTGTGTTAGTGTCTGCACAATGGCGTCTGCGCTGCTCTGGTTTTCATTGCAGCTGGATGTGCGGGCTGCACGGTGGGCTGTGTGTGTCATTTGCAGCTATTTCGCTGCCTCCGAAATAAGGCTTGTTTCCGGACTGACTTTTCATCATTATACGATGCATAGGACTATTGACTACCTTGAAGAATGTTCCCCGTTATGTTCATGACAAATGTGAACGTAACCCTGCTACCTTCCACTGCGACTTGGTCGGAACGCTCGTTTAAAGCCAGTCATGCCTTTTAAAATGCACTACCCGCCCTGTTTTGTGTAGGATATTGTGCCGAAGGGAGACCCATGTTCCTTACTCATACACCAATGCCGCTGGACATAACCTTGGTAGTCACGGCCAGGGGCGTCGCCACGATATTTTGAGTGGGGGGGGGGGCGGACACTGGTGGATCCAGCCGTCGGTTTGGGGCAACTTTTATTGGCAAAAAGGTACTCCATTTTTGTCTCTTCCCGGGATTTCGGCCGGTCACCGTTTTTTGGTATAAGAGCTTAAAAAACATAAAAAAAACGCAAAAGCGCAATACTTTGTAGCATACATGCTACGGAATATACACATATAAGTAGTAATAACGTTAATCTCAAACTGACTCGCGGGGGTGTCGCCAAAGTTTTAAAGTGGGAATCAGATGAAATGACGACAAAAAGCTTCTTTGCAGCATTTCAATATGAATTTGCATGTTATAGATTATGAAGCGCCGCGAAGCGGCGCGAAATTGTTTACGGGTTTGCCTGATAAAACCCAGAAATATAGACGGTGGGCCTCCGGCCTTGTATATTTTAAGTGGCAAAGACAAATTTGTATATTCAATGGCGAACCTTGCCCCATAGCAGTGTGAAATTTTCCAGTTTGTTTTACTGCGGATAGCTGGATTTTGACCGCTGCAAAGGCATTTTGACGATAAATAGTTATTTTTCTATCAATTGTTAGACTAAGCCATACAACAACATTTGAATAATTATGTACCAAACACGTGGGAAAGAAAAGACTAAAGAGGCAAATGTGGTAGGGACAGGCACAGAACAGATAGACACTATTTTTTATTAGGAAACAGTACACAAAGTGTGCCGTAAACAACCAACAGAGCCCATTTCGCGCCATGCCTCGTCATCGTGTCTTCTGCTGTCGAAACGCTGTTTAAATTGCTGCCAAATTCCCTTCAAAAGGGAAAAAAGTCAAAAGGGAAAAAGGCCGAGCAATGCTTTTCCAAACGCATACGATGATTATAAAAATAATTGTTTCCGAGTGAAGTTGCAGATAAATGTCTGGGGAGGCTGTCCGAAATTGGAGGGGATAATCCCCACCCAGTCCTGAACGTGGCGGGGGGGGGACTGGTGTCCCCTTCTCGTCCCCTGCGACGGCGCCCTGTCCACGGTGGCGCCCTTTAGCCAACGACATCATCACGGCAGTGGTACGACTTGTAAACCCATTTGCCCGTCCGCTGATGCTATAAACACGCTCGTGTCGTGTTGATGAGTCAGTGAGAGTCGGCGCACAAATTTGTCAGGACGTCCGACACTCACGTTTTGATTTTATCAGCCGTTTGATGCCACCGGCTGGTCTCGGAATGTGTTTGTGTCCCAGAGCGCAGCAAGGCCTGGCCGCCTGGAACATATCACGGCAGCGATTCACTGCCAAATGGCCGTGGAGCGCTGCTGCGCCGTCTGCGGCGAACGTACTGAGCAGGGCACTATACACTGTACTGAGTGAGTCGTCCATCACTGGGTGGAGCCGGCCGGAGGGCTGCTGCAGGGAAGCGCCATAGACGCTCCTTTGTTTTAATTCAGACTGCAATGGAAATGACTGGTTTATTACACCAATCAGATTTGTTATTGATTCCACCTGTTTTGGAACGATTCAATCACGATTCATTTCGGAACATAAATGATCAATCGCCGTTTGATTCATTGCTAGCAATGTTTATATTTCTCAATTCAAAGAATCTAAACAAATTTGTATTAATTCACTTTTGATTCAACATTGGAACAACATTGCGCAATCATTTGATTAAATCAGTCTTGTTTCTATGCAGGTTTTGATTCAATCACGATTCATGAATAAAAAGATCCGATTGTGAATCAATTTTTTTATTTCAAGGGATTGAACGATTCCAATCGATTCAATCAGAGTCGAATCACTAGCCAGTATGACACTGACGAGGGTAACTATGCCGCCGCTGGTCTGTGGGAACCGCCGGAAGCTGGATGAAAAGCTGGGGGGAAATGGGAAAGTTGGAAGTACGCGGACCAGCCTTGCTGGATGGAGATCGCTGGCACGAGAGGCGTGGTACCGCCGTCCCCGTTGCTTCCGGCTGGTGCGTCATTTATGATGGCTGGTTACTCGGTTCGGTGCGGTTTCCGGCGCTGGTCAACAGAAGGACGCCTCAAGGTTCAGCTACTGAGCTGTGAGTCGAAGGGTTCCGGTTACTGCTTATGCTTCTCAGGCTAGCCTTGAGCAGTCTACGGACCGTGGTCTTGGCATACTTGCTGATCAGCTTTGAGCAAGGCCTTTGACAGCATAGACCATAGCCTCCTGCTGCAAAAATTAAAATGGTATGGTATTTCACCTCACTGGTTCGCGAGCTACCTTAGAGACGCCGGGCCAGATGGTTCGTGGCGGCTCAGACGTTCGTCCAGTTAAATTTGGCGTTCGCAGGGGTCCTAATCTCGCCCTATTTCTGTTTAATCATTTGTACGACATTTGCGGGCTCTACACTCGTCATGGTCGACGACTGATATTTTATGCTACGAATACGAGCAGCTGCTCGATTGCTCGCCATCTGAACAGTATCAGTCTGTCCAACAGCTCAAAATCCGCCTGGAAAGAGTCACACAATCGGTGCACAATGGTTCCAATAAATCTCTGAAAATGAACGCAAAAAAAACAGATTCATCATTCTTGGAAGCCAAAAAAGGGTGAAAAAAGCGTCGGAACTCTAATTTGATCTGTCGGGTCACACACATCAGTCATCTCACATGCCAAATTCAAAATATTAGGAGTCACCTTGATCGTCCTGTTCCTGGGACCAGCAAATTGTACCGTAGTGCGTCGATGCTATAGCATCCTCATCTCCCTGAACAGATTTAGGCGTCATTTCACATCAAACGCTCTCATCACTATCATTCAAGCCCATGTCTTCTCTCAAATCATTTATTGCCTTCCCGTTTGGGGTGGAGCAGCTGACTATCAACTTAATCGGATTCAGAAGGTGATTAACTTCGCGGCTCGAGTGGTCACCGGAGCAAGGCGCCGGGATCACATAACCCCAACCCTGAACGCACTTCACTCATACCGGATCGGTGAACGAATCGAGCAGCGTGACTGCATCAAGGTATATAGATCCCTCACAGACCAGAATACCCCATCCGCAGTAAGGACAATGTTCACCCTCGTTCAGATGGTAGCTCCGCGGGACACCAGCCTGACGACACGGCGCAATCACTCCGAGGGTTACGCTGCCGGCACTCAGCACTCAATTTCCATACAGAGCAGCGGCTGCATGGAACATCTCTTCCACTGAGCTATGACTGCCCCAACTCGAGGAGCTTTAAAGTGGCAATACAAAACGCCAGTCCTCATTGTAATTAATATCATCAGTGTAAGCACTATTGAAATGGATGTTACTGTGATTGTTGGTCTGTCTTATGTGTATATATGTGTAACTGCCTTACTTATGTAGAAGCTGTCAAACCGATGTCCCGAAAAACTATGTTCGCATGGATGGACCGGTCAATACAATACAATACAATACAGCTGCGCGCTGTTACTCAGCACCACCACAGCAGATGATGGTGTGCGGCGGCGGCCTGCCATCACCACCGCGGCGGCGGCCTGCCATCACCACCACCGCGGCGGCGGCCTGCCACTACCACCGCGGCGGCGGCCTGCCATCACCACCGCGGCGGCGGCGGCCTGCCATCACCACCACCGCGGCGGCGGCCTGCCATCACCACCGCGGCGGCGGCCTGCCATCGGCTGCAGCTGGCTGGCTGGCGGCCACTGAGGCATGTAGTCCTGTCGGTCAGCCCCCCCTCCGTCCCCGGCGCTACTTGGCTCGGACAGGGCACGTCAAGCGTAGCACTGCGCCACTGACGGCGTGCAAGAGCGCTCCGCTCGCTTGTGTGGGAGCGCCGAGCGCTTCTGTTGATTGTCTTTGGCCGCGAGTGCGGTGACCGAGCATCTAGTCTGTTATCTCACTCGCCATCTACGCTGGACATGGTTTTTAACATTCCAGGTCCACTCGTCCCGTCCACGTGCGGACGAAAGCCCAGTCCTGCTGTACCGCGCTGGGACCTCTTGGCAACCAACCATATCGATTCCTTCGTACGGCGCCCTCCCACGTGGCGAGCAGCGGTGGTACGGAGGCCAATGGAAGGCCTCCTGCCGCCGTCTGGGTCGGTACGGGGCCGGAAATACGCCGCTGCCTGGCAGCAGGGCCATGCGTGGCGGGCACAGACAGCCCCCCCCCCCCGACAGGTGCAGTGGTGCTCAGAGCCCTGGGGTGGTAACCACCACCACATGCAGAGACAGTTTCTGGCACAACGCCAACCAGACTTGTAACGACTCACATTGTTTTAGTCGACTCAAGTCTGACTCAACAGCCGAAGAACTGACGAAGAACTGACTCAACTCTTGACTCAAGTGCTGTTGACAAAAAAGGAATCGACTCGACTCTTGACTCAAGAGCTATTTATGAAAAATGAATCTACTAGACTCTTGACTCAAGTGCAGTTTTAACAAATTGATTCGACTCGCCTCAAAAATATATTTGAATGACTCAATTTGACTCATCACAAGTTGTATTATTACTTGATGTTGAACCGTTGACCCGTGGGGGGTAGGGTCGGGTGTCAAGAAAATCCATGTCTATTTCTAGTTTTAAATTGGTTTTGCTGAGGTGAAGGGGGATGTGGCGCCCAATGCTTTCTTAGGCCTATGTCCCTGTTTGCATTTGACTCACATTTTGTTTGAGTCGACTCAAGTCTGACTATCACCGAGAACTGACATCAACTCTTGACTCAAGTTTGTTTCAAGGATTGAATGACTCGACTCTTGACCAAGTCGCTTTAAAAAATAAATGAGTTCGACTCAATCTCATGACTCATACTAAATGTCTGACTATGAGTGTGATTATGACTCAACCTCTTGAGTCAGTTACAAGTTGACGCACCCAGGAGCTGCTATTTTGTGACAGTGATGAGTATTGCTCTCTGGAGTGGAATGTCGTGATTAATCACGTCAGCCAGTGGCGGATCCAGAAAATCTTCAAATGGGCGGCATCATTTGCAGGGGTTGCCCGGTTTCTATACCAAATATTGAAAACTCATACGGGATTTAGTCACTATATTTTGAGGGTGCCTTTTTCCAAGCATTTTTTTTAAATAAATTTGCAAAAATATTTACTTATGTATTTGCTAATATCAGTCGTACCCTTTATATATTTTAAGTGCAGCAATTGTGCTTTAAATCTATCATTTAGTACACTGTACAGGTCATGGTGGCCCTAGAGGCTGATGAAGGGGGGGGGGCAACTTGACCAAGAGGGTAGTCTCGAGACTCGAGGTTCGTGAACGGGGGGAGGAGAATGGTATCGTTGTTTTGTTGTTGCTGAGCTAATGACCGTGGTAGGTAAATATTATGCATGCGATAACAGTGTACCTATCATATTGCTTTGTGTCTCGTGCAGACTTCAAAAATGTTCTTGAACTAAAAAATCGTCAGGATTTGGAAAAGAATGGGCTCGAATAAAATGTATCCCAAAAGCTGCTCTTCAACTGAACTGCCAATTGTATTTACGCAAAACAGACTCGCGGCGCCAAAATTTGAGATTTTGAGCGGGCTGGAGAACTAGATTTTGCTATTGGAACTAGGATGCAGGGTCAAAACGTGGAAATATGTCTGAAACAAAAAGTGGTGTCAAAAGACATGTTGCCCCCATTTAAGGCCAAAGATGGGCCATGGACCCCATGTCTCCCCCCCCTGCGGCCGCCGCCAGTGTGTGCAGTCTATATAAGACCCTTTTATACTGGAAAAGAACACCGATTGATTTTCACCGCATAGCGGCGCGGGTTTTGTTGCTTTATGTTTGAGTTTGTCGACCAGGCCCTCAGCAATTCAAAGTGCTCTATATTTATCAGCCCAAGGGCACCAATGCAGCCACTCAGCCAGATTCTTCCACCGCAAAGATAGGAATTTCGCCACAGTGGCGCACAAATGTGATATTTGTATATTTGTTCTCACCGAATTCTAACAACTTGGTTGCAACTGCTCACGAGTTTAAAAAAGTTTCATGTATTTCCAGCCATGAACCACATGATAAAAAACGGCGGGCAGTGTAGGTTCCATCATGAACTAAATCGATTGTCAACAACATCGTGACATCGAGGATTAATAATATGCATTTTTGTCCTAATTTTGCACCATTTCGCATAAAATAGGTCAGTACTCAGTTCTTAGCAATTTGATGGGGGCACCAGGACATTGGTGCCCTGTCTCCCCTTCTCCTGGATTCAAGGGGACACGGTGCCCAGGTGCCCCCCCCCCTGTCCCACCGCCTATGGAAGTGGCTCCAGACTCTTGAGGGCGAACAGAGTGCCCGTCAGGCTAACAGGTCTTCTCAAGTCAACAGACGACCCCCTTAGGCTATCTGGCCAAAGTGTCCCCTCATGCGGCCAGAGTGCCCCCTAAGACTCAGGTCAACAGAGGGCCACCCTCAGCCGGCCAGAGGGTCACTCTCAGCTGGTCAGAGTGCCCCCTCAGGCTGCTAGATTCCCCCCTTCAGGCGGCCAGTGTGCCCCCTCACGCGGCCAGGGTCCCCCTTAGGCGGCCAGAGTGCCCCTTCAGACGGACAGAGTGCCCCTCAGACGGCCAGAGGTCCCCTCAGATCGGTCAGAGTGGCCCCATCAGACCAGCCAGAGTGCCCCCTCAGGCGGCCAGACGGTGCCCCGTTCAAGGCGGCCAAGAGGGCCCCCTCAGGCGGCCAAGAGGTGCTCCCCTCAGGCGGCCAGAGTGCCCCCTCAAGCGGCTAGAGTGTCCCCTCAGGTGGCTAGAGTGCCCCCTCAGGCGGCCAGAGTGCCCCCTCAGGCGTCCAGAGTGACTTCTCAGGCGGCCAGAGTGCCCTCTCAAGTTCGAGGCCCAAGGGAGGGGCATGCCCCCCTCCCTCTGGATCTGCCACTGCCGTCAGCCCATATTGTCATGGTATTACTCTGCGTCAGCCCATATTGTCACTGCCGTCAGCNCCCACGGTATCAGGGACGAGGGCATGCATATATGTTGCATTGGATTTCACTGCGTGCAGCACCGACAGACAGCACCGATGGACAATGTTGACTTTGAATTAAACGGGTGCACTTAGGCAAGACTTGTTTAGTATACTTAAAGCTAGCTTTCGCAGACGAAAACAAACATCGTCCCAGAGAAATAGAGGGTTTATTCGAATATTGCACTGAAAGGACTGCTACTACCCGTTTTCACGAAGAATTTATTCGCCGGGTGCATCGAGATCAGGTGGTGTCGATGAAGTGCTCAGAACATATGGCCTAGACTGTACAGTCTAGGCAAAAGTTCCGTCCCAGGGCTAGTATAAAAATCCGAACTAGTAGTGCGCATCTCTAGGTGGTGCGCAGTCCGGCGGGGTTAGATTTGACGAGTGTTTCGGGCTTGCTGTAGTGCTGGAATTGAGAACCACTTGACTTCCTAACGCACCTGACACGCTGAAGGGGTGCGCACCGCCTGACCTCTGCTTCGAAGCTGGGGTGGAGAGGGGGAGGAGTAGGGATAAAGTGACTGGGCACCGCGCTGACTACAGCTGCCGGGCTGTCTGGCAGTGATTACGTAATGCGCAGTGGGATTCGAGACATGAATCGAACTGACTGGATTGTTCGACACGTAGAATGGCTGAAAGGAGAGGTGTGATTAACCCTTGCAGTGAAGCGTCCGATACTACGTGAACCGTGCAGGGTGGGGATGGGTGACAGGTGGACTGGAGGTAACGGACTAACGACCGCTCCCTTCAGGTCCCACCCACCCCCTGGGTTGGCCCCTTACTGAGCTTGACCCCTCACAGCTCTGAACAGGGTGCCAGTAGTGTCGAAGCCGCTGTCGGTAGGGAAGGTGCTATATTTCTGTAGAAATAGCAATAATCGTCAATAATTATTTTGGTACTTATTTTCACCTCTACTGATCCAACTTTGACCCTCGGCATTCCTTCCTTATCAGTTGTGAGGAGCTCCCACAAGACGGATATCTTGGACTGCATTGAGCAAATCGGGCACAATTCTCCCGGGCAAGACACCTCTTTATCCGCATGGACATGGACCTTACCGCTTTCCTGACCGGCTGAGTTCAAGCAGTCGCTCCCAAAACGCTGTCAGTGTGAGGGCAGACGGTATGGTGTCAAAATGTGTCCATTGAATGTGATTAGCCCCATGACCTTATACCCGTTTCCTACGATTATTATTAAATCAATAGTGTTTACCTGAAAAATAATAATATAAAGGAAAAAAAAAACAATCATAACACATTGCACCGATAGCCGCGACAATTTTTTCGACTTCGTGTGCATTTTTCGCCCATTAATATCCATCAGCCAAAAACGTAAGTCACCGAAGCTCAAGGCGAATCTGTGACGGTGGGAAAGAACAAGCTTCGAATGTTTCATTTCGGGTTAACCAGGTAACCTCATTCCTCATTGTTACCCGCAGTGGCTGGATCTCCAGTCACCTTCCCATTGCTGGGGGAGGGCGGGCGTCCCCCTTGTCTAACTTCCGAACTAATGGTCCGATTTAAAACGCGACATGTGGTGTATCGAAAGGTCCTCAACGAGCTGAAATCTACGGAAGCTTATATGTGTTTTCCATGGTCATATGTCAGTTCATGGTTCAGGTCAAAGTCCAAAATTGAGGTTATCTAAGGTATGCTCCATATTTTCCATATAAAGCTTTCCATGATCACCCAAAGTGGCATCAAAGTATAAAAAGTACGTCCCACATTAGCAGTACAGTGAAATTGTTAAAAGGGTGAGGGGTCAGGTCACAAAGAAGGTCGCTATGCGCAAAACATCTATGCAGTCCTGCATCACATGCTTTACAAGGTAGTTTTACACGTTGGGGGGGGAAAAAAATTTTTTTTTTTTTGATTTTTAAATTTTTTTTGTTTATTCGTATAAAAACCAACCCCCCCCTTTTTGGAACTTTTTTTGGGCATTTACGTGACGTTAGTGTTAATACGGAGCGAGCGCGAAGCGCGAAAAAGCGAGTCTCATTGAATACCGGATTTTTCTCACATATATGCGCCGACGCGACTCCGGCCAGACCGCGACGCTGGTCAGAAGCTTATATCTTGTTAACCCCGCCATCCATTGAACAAGCGCGTTTTTCGCCATCTGATAGCCTCATTTGCAATGACATGGATGATTTTGAACATGTTTTTATCTCAGTGCAGGGGTCAGCATGGCGCGTGCCACGCTGCCACGTCAGGGTATCATACAATATTATCCTGCTGTAAGCGAGAAACGGGCTGGACCTATAAAGCTAAAATTTGGTGTGTGGCTGCGAGACCACACACTGCAATGTTGCCACCAGGTCAAAAACTACGGGTCACACTGCACGTGCGCACGTCCACCCTTGTTCCGTCCACGAAAATTACATACAAAACATCGTTGCCAATACCGGACCCTATATCTCGGCAACCAAAAGTCGCAAAAGACACGGGGTGAAACACAGATGCGCTAGAGAAACAATCCACCCGGTGTATGCACTATGTGTCGCATTTCAGCGGCACGTGGTACGTGCAAATTTACTGGCTATACAAGCGCCAAATCATAGTTTGATGACGTATTCACAATTTAAATCAAGTGCTCAGCAACCTATGGGACGTGAAGCGATGAAAAAACACCAATCTGTAGACCAATGTACCGTCTCTAAAATGCATGCGAAGATATAGGTTTTAATGCAGTATTGCGCTGTTAAAATCTGCCTGTAATATTTTTATTGTCGAATTTATCATATTTCCTTTCATTACACCGCCGTAGCTTCAAAAACCAAAGTGGGTGCTAAACGATAAACCATGATGCAGCTATAAAGCGCAATCAAATGCCATCTAATACCCACCCAGAATTAATTTTTGCTACAAACATGAAGCGTTAGGCGCGGGTGATAAATTTACGCGGATTTATTCGGACTCGCTCGATCCGTCGCCGTTTAAGACGTCTTACTGGTGTATTCCGACGGATAAGCGATCCGCCACCCACTCAGATCGCCACAGAATAGGCATCTGCCATTAACGATCGCGCACTAGCCTAAGTGAGTGAGACTGCGAAGCGGTCTCACGAACGTAGTCTTACAGATGGGCCAAAATATGTCTTCATCTTGCAACATTGCTTGCTTGCGTGGGTTTCAGGGATAACTACCGTTTCACTGCACTGATTATGCAAAAGTTTACACTGCTAATTTTATCGTAAAATAACACATGGTATAGGCTACGTGAAAATATTTGACTCAACAACAGAAAAGTCATCATCCTAAATAAACGAAATAAATACCAAGCCAGAATAATGAGCGCGTGCCTTTGACTGCGAATTCACCTTCACAGGTTGATAATCGAAATTAAAAATAAACTAAATGGCCACAGATCCCCCGAAAAGTGTGTTTTACTTATAGCAACAAACAACAATGCTTTTTGCCCTATCAGTGCCTGGACACAAATGAAAAACTCGCCCCGTCTGCTTTCATGCCATGCATGCTTTACTCATAAATTAACAACATGATGTTCTCCAGACCAGTTTGTTCTAAAAAACACCAGCATTGGCATTCATTTGTCTCTATCTGGCCAATTAAAGCAAAAACGTGATTTCAAAATATAACATCATGAGTAACTCATGCCTACTTTAGGGAGCCATTAAATCAGTTCACAAAATAAAGATATTTGTTAAAATGTGGTTTGGCTATTGTTCATGCGTGGTTCTTCAGCAAAAAATGTATTTTTTTTTTGGTTTTTAATGAATATTAAGAATTTTGATTTAGATGGTATTATTAAATACAAATCGAGTTTTAAATATTTCGTGGCTGAAAACCCAAAACATTACAAATCAATTGTAATAATTAATTGTCTTAGCCCTTGTCATTTGGCTATCTTTGTTTTTGTTGAAAATGTTATTTTGCCTTCAAATAAAAGCCTTTATTCGGACTGTTAAATTTAGCTGATTTTTTCGTCAAACCTGTGTGTTAGTAGCGTAATTAAACTTTACTATCATCTCAACATTTTTCGACAAAATTGCTTTCGTTTTGTTTTTTGGCACCGGAAAGGACGTAAAATCTTTGTAGGAGAAAGCTCTACGAACTTTGGTGTTAATAGCGGTGTTGGTTGTTGAAGCTATTACAAAAGTCCGTTAGAGGCAGCATTTTTCGTCTCTTCCCCAGCCAATGACGGGATAATCAGGCCCATCTGCCTATGGAATATCTGCGATTTCCTTCCTTCATCAAACCACGGTACTACAAAGCAGGACTTCCAAGCTCTCGCAACCCCGTATGTTTACCCAGTGGACGAGCCTAATCTCCACTCATCTCCCCTTTCTTCGTCTCCCCCTCCGACCCCAGTCGTGCGCTTGGACGTCAGGTCAAGGGTCACAGCTGCGCCACGCCGGGCCGGCATGGCCACAGACGGGCGGTACCAGTTCAGTGGCTTCCAAACTTCGATATGTGTTCCTACCTTTGCGACACCTTATCGGGGGGTGAACTTAGTAATAGTGCTTTTGGATTCCACTGGTGCAGCACCTATTGACCCGATTCTAGCGCCGGCCAGTGGACGGAACATTTACCCTATACTGTACATCTTACAATGTGAGAGCATCGTACTTTATATTTTCATGTGACAACAGAGGCATGTTAACCCTCGCCCTTGCAGCATCCGATCACTATACGTGACCGTGAAGGAGGCGGGTGTACGATCCCCATGGAGTTTCGCCCCTAATTAAGCTAAAGCTTCGGTTGAAAAAAACGTGTTGCTTGTGACGAGAGGAAGCCATTGACATCCAATTGAAGGGTTCTGGGTCATTAAGTGATCTTTGCGGTCGTGTCAATGACCCAAAAGTCATCAAATTGTAAATATGTAGAAATTGAATTATAATCGAGCTAAAATCGTGAAGAAACATTTAGATATGCTTAATGGATGCCAAATTTGAAATCAGCCAAATGTCAAAGAAACTGCCAAATTCCAAAAAGGTTATGTCAGGTCATCTGATGTCAGTGACCTTCAGGGGCGTAGGAACTCATTTGAAGTTGGGGGGCAAAATGCATTTTGAAGTCGATTCTTCCCATGCAACGTCCATAGGCGTAATGTTAAAATCCGAAAATGTTGGGGTGGGGCAGTTGCCCCCCCTGGCCCATAGGCTCCTACGCCTATGGTGACGTTGGTTGACCTGTGGAAGCGCATGACCCCAGCGAAACATTTAACTATGTAAAATATATCAGATTTGAAATCAGCGTCCCAAAATGTCCTGGCAACGACCAGAAGCAAAAACAAATATCAGGTCATCGGAGGTCAGTGACCTTGGCTGACCCTTAAAAAGGTCAATGTAGGTCACAATCTCAGTATAAAACACAACTGTCACCTGGAAACACCTGTGCATATGCTCCTGAACAACAAACACTCGAAAACTGCACAAGATCGATACTACGGGACACTAGTTGCGCCTGACATGACCTTGAATAACAGGTCATAGGTCACGGGTCATGGAAGTTAAAAGTTCTACATTTTCAGAGTATGTGTCAAATTGTTCAAAAGTAGGGTACTGAAAATTGCATCGCAATCAATTTATTTTTACGTAAGTTATTCCCGAAAACCCGAGGGAGTGGCATCCACCCCCTGCACTGGCGAGGGTTAACTCTATTCCTTCCCTTGGAGGGGGGGGGGGGCATGATTCCGCGGCAAGCAATCCCCCCGTGGTTGTTCGCTTGCCGCTTCTAAACCGTTGTGGCCAGCGTCTTTAAGCTTTGTGACGTTACCTATAATTTGTTTACACGCGTTGTGTCAAAATTCGGACAAAATGCCAAATCGGCCAAGCAGGCGGTGCTAGACCCTTGTTTGCGAGAAGCAAGCTGTCACCGGCTTAAATGGTTACAAATGCATCTGTGAGGCGTATACTTCCCTCTGATTTTGCGGTACGCAGCATGCGTCAGATACCTTTTCACAGCATTGTGCGTCATATATACTGGGATCACACATATTTTGGCAGAAGCGCATTTGGGACAGAAAATGGCAGGCGGTACTGGTGCAGTTACAAGCAGAGCAGAGTGTTTGGCATGTGACATGGGTATACGTATTAGTCAATCTCAAAGTGCACTCTTGTCACACTAAAAAAAAGTCAGCAGAGGCAACTCTAGGCTTAAGTTTTTGCAGGTCAAATAGAACATCTTACAAAACTAAGTAAATTAAAACAGTCGACTCACGAACAATTTAACATTTTCTCGAATTCGTAGAGACTCAAATATTCACAGATCATTAACCTGTTGTCTTTTGTCACATGCAGTATCCTAATGGCAGTATTGCTATTTGTGGATAACTATACCAACTTATGAAAAAAGTGACGTATTTGCAATCCAGCATGGGTACAACATAGTCATGGGACAGGGCGTGAACGTGGACTCGGCTTGGACGGTTAGTTGCTGCCGGAGGGTGTTCTTTACCGGTATGGTTCCGAAACCATTGAGAGAGTCTATGCATTTAAAATAGCTGCAAGGGTTTGTTCTTCGTGCAATCCCAGCCGAATAGATAAAGCTTTCCAGAAGAAGTTGGTGGGGCAGAATGTCATATTGGATGGTTGTTTTGCATGGTTGAAGTGAAAATTACAATTGTTACGTCAGGAAATCTTCAAATTTGACAAACGTTGGTGGGGCCAAACCCAAAGTTGGTGGGGTAACGGCCCCACCATTTGAATAGGAAACTCCATATGTGATCCCAGGACGCCACAGAAAGGAGTCAAAAGTCAGAGTGGTCACGTGATCGTCTGACCTATAAACAGCACGTTATAGAGCTAGTACCAAAAGTCGATCGCAAGTGTGCTCCCTTGTATTTGCTTACACCATGCAGTTATAAATGACCCTTACATTTCGTAAATAATACAATAGCCGTTTTCACGATGGATTATTCTGCGCGAAATGTTTTAGAACATCTTAAGATGTTTTGAAATGTTTTAGTATGAAAGTTTTAGTATACAATATATTAAAAAAGTTACTGATTTAGGCGATATTATCATTATTCAAGAATTATGGAAACATGAAATGAGCTCTTTACAAGATTATGATACGAAATTGTTCGTTTCTAAAGAACGTATATGTTCTTTAGAAACGAACAATTTCGTATCATAATCTTGTAAACATTTCATGTTTCCATAATTCTTGAATAATGATAATATCGCCTAAATCAGTAACTTTTTTTGAATTTTTGAACGAACGGACTCTAGAAGCATAGATGCGTCTAGAGTCCGTTCGTTCAGTTAAGCATATCGCCATATTAGTTACTCAATCTGGCAGCGTCATGGATCACAGGTCTGCCTTCGCATGGCGCAATAATGCGCTAGAAACGATTCGCTGGAGGTGAGTCCATACGAGTCAAGGGGAGTTCGCTTTGTTGGGCGACCAATAGCGTGCCCGAGACCGATATGTTTCAAGATGTTCTGCAAAATGTCAGTAGGTGAAGATCTGGCATCACAGCTAACCTATTAATAATTATATTGCTAGTTACCACCAAACCGCAATTTTGTAACATACTTTATTCTTACCAACATATTACAAAATTCTGAGAGACCTTTCAAGTCAAAAATCGCTTGCAAAAGTTGCGTAGTTAAGGAAAGAATAAGTACACTAAAACTTGCATACTAAAACGTTTCAAAACATCTTAAGATGTGCGCAAAATAATCCATCGTGAAAACGGCTAATGTCTAACATAACATAATACAACATATGTATAAGCTAACAAACAATGCATATATTATGCAGCATAGCATAACGCCCAGTATTATAACAAGTCAACACGGTTGATGTGGAAAATCTCCGCCAGCTTATTGTAGAAAAGACAGGAACGTGGGGACAATGGGGGCAACTCGCTCCCTCAACTTTAGACCTGGGGGGCGAGCCCCCTAACTTTGGAGCTAGGTGTCGGTCCTTCCCCGTCTTTTACCATGATCTTTTAATTCTGATTTAGATCAACGGCATTGTCTACGGAAATTTCCTTGTGTTTTGTAGAACAAAGGGTGCAGTTTCAAGCAAACATTCAAATAAAAGACAATTCAACTATATACAATTTGGAGCTGGTTTTGCACCTTTCCATCGAAAGGTGCAAAACCAAAGTTACAAAACCGAAAGCCACTGTTCCATAGAACAGTGGCACCGCATATTTGGCTACCGTAGCATGGAAATACTGCTAAATACAGCGCACACCTGTCATAAAATATGTTTTTTCGTCGAAACGTTGATGAGCTGCTTCTTGCTCACAATGTTGTATTGCTTTTTGGAGGAAAATGCTACCATTCATGAATTATTACAAGGCGCCATAGAGTAATTAACATTCAGTCTTTTCGGCATGGGGTAGTCAGGGTGCTTCATTTGTTTTTAAGTAAAACGCGTCATAACAGATGTATGATGTCGGCATTGCTGCCCTGGTGTTCAGTTCAGCAGAGAATGAGTCGGCCAGGAGTAAAAAAGGAACACTAGTTACCAACGAAATTCCGGATCAAGGCAGTCGCCGGCATTGACGCATCTAGAACGGGGGCGATATATCGGGGATATAACGGGTGGCGATCACAGCGATATACTGCTTCTTTTAGCTATCATTTTTGCCACCTCAGGTCCGCCAAAAAGTTCGCCCCAACTTGAAAGTACTTCCACGCCCCTGCAACCTGAGGAGAGATGTGATTTTGATAATCAAAGAGGCTTTTTGGGGGCCGAGAGACTTGTGTACATTTAGACTGTCCGTTTCTTAATAGCCATTCATTTTGTGCACCATTTAAAAGACGATTCGACGAAATTTGGGAAGACAGAAGAAGAACAAATGAGATGACTGAATGGGTCTGCTACCAGTTCACACCAACATTAAAATTATGAATACACCCATCCCATCTAGGATTTCTTCCCTAGCCATAACTCTTCGCTAACGAGGTCAAAGTTTCCACTGGTGAGTTGTCTAAGCTCCTTGAGTTTCTTGCTAGTTTTCTTACTTATACAACTCATCCATCACGGTGTTTCATCATGCTTGTTCTTTTGAATTTTATATTAGCAACGAGGCATACGAATCAACGTTATTCATCTGCATTGCAGGGTGAGGAAGCGTGAGACAGACAGACATATAAAGAGACATACAAAGCAAAAGAGAGACGGAGACGGAGACGGAGACGGAGACGGAGACGGAGACGGAGACGGAGACGGAGACGGAGTGACGGAACCGGAGACGGAGAGCGAGACGGAGACGGAGACGAGGAGAGGAGGAAGACCGAGAGGAGAGGAGGGCAGAAGAGAGTAGAGGAGCTCAGATGAGAGAGAGAGAGAGGAGAGAGAGAGAGAGAGAGAGAGAGAGAGAGAGAGCGTGGGGACGTGCCCGTGCGTTACACTACAGCCAGGGAACCATCATGGTATCCCCAAGGATGATTTGATGGTGGCGTATCGAATGTGCGACGCTCATTCGTCAAGCAAATATGCCACGCACGAGAGCTGATTACTCATGGTCTGTTTGCCCCCTGTGTTCCCCTGTGTTCCCCTGTGTTCCCCTGTGTTCCCCTGTGTTCCCTGAATGGGTCGATTACATACATCAATAGGTACTGTGCTGCTGCCTCACTGGTGGAGAACATGACCAGGTAATAGCATTTCTCCAGGCCGAGAGAGAGACCCCAAACAGGAGCCGCGCATTTCTCATCAAATAACGCATCACGCAACGTGTAGTTAATTTTTATTTCGCTGTTCCAGTCAAGCAAAATACGTGAATATACCAACTGCATGCAATTGGGCGCGTCGAGACGGGCTATTGTAAGCAATATGCCGGCCGGTGATGGAATTAAGAAGAGTTGGCTCTATTGTGAGGAGATGTTCTTAACGGGAAATATTGAACCTTTCCCCACAGTAAAGGAGTTATTACTTGAAATCGTTCGACGATACCAAAATACATTTTACATTGATGAATCACATTTTGCATATAAACATTCCATCCGAAAGATATCTCAAGTTAAATTTGATAAACGTCGGACCTATAAAATAACACACGGGACCGATAAATAATATAATTAGGACCAAGGTCGTTATGGGGGAAATCCTACAACGACCGAGGTCCTTAATAAATTATATCGGCCTAGGGCCTAAGTATGATGCTTAATTTGTAACATGTATATTTCCGTTTTAGAAGCTGCGTGAAGAAAGCTTGGTAAATTGCAAATGCCCAGCGGACGAAAGCTTTGAACAAGTGACTTAACATTGATTCTCTGAGAGCTGAGTATAGTTTTATGCATGAGTGTCATTCACAATTCAGTTTATGACCGAGCCGAAGGCGAGTTCATAAACTGAATCTTTAATGTGAGTGCATAAAACGATTGAGTGCATGGCCGAATAATGGCTGTTTAGAGCGCAAGTAGTCACATATATTTCAGGAGTTCAATGCTGATACTGTCCGGACCTCAGTGCCAAGCAACAAGACGCTTGCTGAGACTGCTTACCTAATCGTAGGCTGCTCAGGAGGCAAGTGAAGCCAACTCAGTTCCGTCCAACACCAAGCAGACGAATGAGGACTTTACCCACTGCTGGTGTTCTGTTTATCCCATGTACTTGTCACATGTGTGATGCTTAATACATATTGATTGATTGATTGATTGATTGAATGCAGGGTAATTGACCTGAGGCATAGCAGTGGATTTTCACTTTTGGGTGTGTATTAACACTCCAGTTAAAACACCGCTACAGTTAAGAACATGGTCAGTGGGAAAACAGTCCTCGGTCATTCACTAAAACCTTTTCCTTTCCTATACATGCAGCTTTGCGCGTGTAAATGGGGAAAGCCAGGCATTAAAATAGCATGTGAATTATGACACACCTTTGGAGTATGGGAGAAATAGTGTTTAACAATTTCCAAAGGAGTGGTATAACATGTTGTTCCGCCCGTTGCTAGGTTGTACCGCCCTCTGCTAAATATATGACGCAGGCTTGTATGACGTCATACGATGACGTACAATAGCATAATGGGTAATGTTTCCTTCCTGATTGTAGAGTGATCTGTTTCTTTCACTATACTATGTTTGACCCACCACTGTATGCCAGCATAGCACTACCCGATTAAGCAATCTCACATATTTTCAACTCGACATGAATCTGAGAATGAACAGCGCCACGAGAAATCTGATATCCTCAACTCTTGAATCAATGCCTGTTTCACAAAAAAATGACTCACTCGACTTCTTGATTCAAGAGCTGTTTATGAAAAATTGAATCGACTCGGATTGCATCATGTGCATTTTAATAAAATCATTCGAAATCGACTTAAAATACACTTTATTAGTCGACTCAATGATCATACACAGTTTAATTATTACTGGGGAGTTAGCTGTACCGACTAAACTGAGATTCTGCAGTAACAAGAGCGGACGAGTGCGATCAGCGACCCGCGAAGGTGGGGGGGGACGGGGCGGGGGAGAGGGGGACCGAGCGGGAGAGGACCTCGCGGTTCCTAAGGGTCGGGACCAGGAAGGGTAGAGGGCGCGCTACGAGTGCCCTGACAAAACATGTTATAGGGACGCGTCGTTTCATGCACAACCACCACTCGCGCGTGTGCGTGTTGATACTATGCTTTAACACACTGCCGCGCTTTTTTACATAGCTACATTAAAAACGTGTACACATTTCACTAAATTAGTGCGAAAATTGAAGTTTCTTTCACGGCTGCACAAGTCACGATATACGGCGCCAGTAAGTCGCTTTACCGTCTGCTTGTCTATGTATGACATTTGCACTCGATAATGGTTGTTGCCAGCTTACGATATTGCAAATTTGCTGGCGTTTGTTTCCGTGGATATATACAGAAATCCACGTTAAGTTGCTGGTCGCGATTAAGTGCCCGCTACATTGACGAAATATGCTCTCCATTTTCAAGCTGCCCTGATTTGTGGCTTTACGGGCGTGCGCCACGACCAGCGGTTTGATTAACGGCACCGCCGTACTTCTTAGATGCTGCGGCATGTACACTATTGCAGCATCGCGAAACATATGTCGACAATAATACTAATGACAGCGCCCGGTATGATTGGTGGAAAAATTGTGTTTTTGGTCGTTAGTATTGTACTGCGGTACGGTATCTCACATTCGGAGCTTCGCAGCTCTAGTTCTTATTCGCGAAAAGCATGCAACTTCTAAGGAAAATAGTATAATCGGTGGCGCATATTGGTAGCATATCGCTATCGCACAAGGACTGTTAGGCTACAAGATGCAAGGTCAAAATGCCGAATATAAAATACTCCACTCTGGTTGTTTTGGCTGCTAACATAATTATTAAAAGCACTATTTCAAATACAAAATGAGCAATATCACTCTTACACATGTCTGAGCAATTTTGTAACCAATCACAGTTCGGTGGTAGCGTGACGTCTACTAAATACAAGCCTTATGGAAGTTTAGTGGGAAAAATAGTTTGGAAAATAGTGGAAAATAGTGGAAGTATATTTATAGCTATTGTAAACAGGCCTACTGATGCAAGCTAGATTGGTAACATCTCACATTTTTTTTATCGACTCAGTCTTTGATGAACAGCGAAGACTGATCAAACTCTTGACTCAAGTGCTGTTCACAAAAAATTGAATCGACTCGACTCTTGACTCAAGAGCTGTTTATGAAAAATGAATCGACTCGACTCTTGACCCATGTGCAGTTTTAACAAATTCATTCGAATCGACTTAAAAATACATTATAGTCGACTCAATTTGACTCATCACAAGTTTAATTATTACTTGATGTTTAACGTGGAAAGGGGGAAGGGTCGGGTGTCAGATAAATCGCATTCTATCTGGTATACATTGGTTTTATCAGGTGAAGGGGCGTGGCCCAAATGCCCCTCTTGCTATGTCCCTGTAGCATTTGACTCACATTTGTTTGATTCAACTCAAGTCTGACTCACAACCGAAGAACTGACTCAACTATTGACTCAAGTTCTGTTTCAAACAAATTGAATAGACTACACTCTTGACTCAAGTACCGCCTTTAAAAATAGAGTCGACTCAACTCATGGTTTATCTAAAAATGTCAGACTCATGAGTCGATTCATGACTCCACTCTGAGTCAGTTACAGGTCTGATACAAGCTTTCGATATCGTAATTTATTTCATGTCTAATAACACAAAACACATCAACCAAGGACGTACGCACCTATTACAAGAACGTATGCACCTATTACACGCACGTATGCACCTATAACAAGATGCACCTATTACAAGATGCACCTATTACAAGATGCACCTATTACAAGAATGCACCTATTATTATTAGGTACATATGCACCTATTGCAAAAACCTACGAAACGTATGCACCTGTTTTGATGTCCAAATCCACGATAGTCTTGTCTTCTAATCCCATTTTTTGCCTCTTCTTCGAGCTTTGGGATCCAGTATGCTGTCATCCTCTTTGTCTTCTTGTTCTTGGTTGCATCTATCTCTTCAAGCGACTTTTTCATCACGGTTTCAAGGATGTCATTCTCAGCATCTTTTCCCATACAACTTTTAACAAGATTAAAGTTTGGACGTTCTGGTTCGGACATGATTTTCTTTTGGTGCTAAGCCGCTGAAGCATGTATGGAAAGTACTTTCCTACCCTTGGGCTGGCAATTTAATTATCTCACCTCTTTTTTATTCAAAATACCTCGGACCTACCGGCCCTCGGTGCTTTCGATAAAACACAAACTCGGTGAGATCATTAAATTATCCCAGCCCCGGGCGGGAATATATTTTATCATATGTCTCAGTGTATTATTAGCATTAGCGCGAGCGTGTGGTAAAAAGGTTTACAGCTCTCAGAAGACTAATATTAAGTCAATTGGTCAAAGCTTTGGGCCCGCCGGGCATTTACATTTTACCAAACTTTGTTAATGCAGTTTTCAAAACGGAGGTAGACATATGAAGATATGATAAAATAAAAACCACACTCAGGCCGATACAATTTCTTTAGGACCTCGGTCTTTGTAGGATTTTCCACCCTCGACCTTCGGTCCGGGCGGAAAATCCAACAACGACCTTGGTCACAAATAAATTATTTGATCGGCCCCGTGTGGTGTTTATTATTACCACACGCTCGCTCTAATGGTGAAAACATACTTAGACATATGATAATATATATTTCTGAAGTCAGAACGATGCTGGGAAATGACTGCCAGTCGAAGTGTTAAAAATAACTTGGCACGAGACCGAAGGTCGAATGCCAAATCTTTTTTGACACCGAGACTGGCAGTCATGACCAGCAGAGTTCAGAAAGGTATTTCTCATACCGTAGTCAAAAATGTTTGATCCCCTAAATGGAAGAGCCTTCTTCCGTGCAGAATAACATTTTTTTCCACACTCTTATTATGCACGGTTGAATAGGACATTTAACATGCAAACCCAAATGAGAGGTATGAGAAACGCTTTTCTCATACCTCTCTTTTGGGTTTACATGTTAAATGTCCTATTCAACAGTGCAGAATAACTGCCGGGCTCCACTGCGCACTTTTTCGTTTAGCGCTTTTGCGATTTATCGTTTTGTCATGTCGGTTTCGCACTTTTGGGCTTTCTAGCCTTAGCACTTTGATCGTTTTCGCATACACCTTCGCTCGATTTGCAGGGCCGGCGCCACATTTTCAGTTGGGGCAGGCTTTTTCCAGAAAAAGGGCCCTTGGCCAAAAGGGGCCCTTTTTCCAGAAAACGAACCCGTTTCTCCTTCTTTCTCGTTCTCTTCTTTCTCGTTCCCTGCACCGCATTACCATTTATTTACCAGAAGGCGCCGTAGTGGGCGATGACGAATGCGAGCGCGAAGGAAATGTATGGTGAATTTTAACTTGATCAGGCAAGCCCTAGTGTAAATGACAAAAACTATTGGATACATAATCACCGCTGTCGATTTGCATACAATTGGGGGGGGGGCGGGCCAAATTATATCAAATTTAACATTAGGCCTATGGCGTTGCATGGTAAGAATGGAGTTCAAATATATAAAGTTAGCATTAGGGCCCCCAATAATTTTCATAAATTGACACCGCTGTACAACATAATACACGATGGTATAGGTCATCCCTTTTGGTCTGATCCTCCAGGAGCCCTTCAGCCTTCTAAGAGGCCCTTCCGACCTGGCAAGGGACTGCGCTGGCAACTTTGTCGCCTTGC